>CAUYRH010033784.1:0-34582 GCA_963574655.1 Perodicticus potto | reverse complement strand
AGCAAATGCGCATGTGTGCCAGCCTCCACTGCACATGCCCACGTGTGCCAGCATCCACTGAGCATGGGCACGTGTACCAGCGTTCACTGCACATGCTCACGTGTACCAGCCTCCACTGCACATGCGTATGTGTGCCAGCATTCACTGCACTTGCGAACGTGTACCAGCGTCCACTGCACATGCGCACGTGTACCAGTGTCCACTGCACATGAACATGTGTACCAGTCCACTGCGCATGCGCACTGTCTACCTGTGTCTACAGCAAATGCGCATGTGTGCCAGCATCCACTGAGCGTGGGCACGTGTACCAGTGTCCACTGCACATGAGTACGTGTGCCAGCATCCACTGAGCATGGGCACGTGTACCAGTGTCCACTGCACATGCGAACGTGTACCAGCATCCACTGAGCATGGGCATGTGTACCAGTGTCCACTGCACATGCGTACGTGTGCCAGCATCCACTGAGCATGGGCACGTGTACCAGTGTCCACTGCACATGCGCACGTGTACCAGTATCCACTGCACTTGCGCACGTGTACTTCTAATGTTTTCTGATCGGTCTGTTTTCTTGTCTTATTCCCAGGTGTGATTGATTTTATATTGTTTTGTCTGAGGCTCAAGGTTTGAGTCACCTTTTCCTCTGTTCTAACGAACTTTCTTCCCTCTGTGGATTTGTACTTTTTCCCTCCTCTCCCCTCTCAATAGTTTTCGGGGTTGTTATATGGACCCCGGGTTGATTGTTTGTTTTCAATGTTATCTATTTTCAGAGCTGAAAGATTTTTCCTGCTCCAGCTTTGGGGAGCTTTCCAGAGGATGAGGAGAAATCCAGAGCGGGAATGCAGGTTTTCATAAAGCAAACCTTTTGTCGTCTTTTATTTGCTTTCTGCAAAGGTAACTTGCTTTTCTTTGGGGCAAAAAAATGAATGCTGGTGTCGGCCCCTGTCAGGTCGCCTTGTTATTTGTTTGTTTGAAGGCCACGCAGTAAGGCCGTACTACTGACAAATGGCAGGTGCAGGAGGACAACACGGGAGGGATGTTTCATTTTATTTTATGTTATTTAGTAGCAACTTGTATCATGTAATTATTATGGGAATATCCAGGAGATGTGATACATCTTTAACCAGTGCAATCGGGGATTGGGATCACCTAATGCATTCGTTAGGGAATCAGCCAGAAGATTACTTTCAATATTAATGATATGTTCTAATGCTTATTAAAAAATGCATTCTAAAATTTTATCTATAATAGTGAATTTTTTCTCTTTTCCAGGTATATAGTTTGAAACACAGAAATTGATTTTCTTTACAAATCAAGGGTTGAAATATGAAAAGACATTGAATTAAGGTTATTAAGCTAATGCCTTTGAGAAAAGGAGAGAAATTTCTTCAGTCTCTGGCATATATTTGCTAACCTTTGCACAGGCTTCTCTCTGTGCCATTTTGTCCATTGATCCCACTTATTAAAGCGCTGTGTGTCCACCTGTGTGCTGAACTGCAGAGATGAACACAGCCCTCAGCCTTCCTGCCTGCTTGTCACTCAAGTTGGATTTAAGGGTCATGTTAGATATTGTACTGTTGCCTATCTAGAATTGTTGCTTGACATTGAGATTTTATAAAGAAAAATTTATTTCCCTTCTGAGTTTTACATGTGTATCCATTACCATAGTTAAATGACTTTGGATGGAATTGTGTCCTCCCCAAATTCGTATGTGAAAGTCCCAACCCCAGTACGTTGGAATGTGACTGTATAAGGATATCAAATTTTATTTTTTAATTTTTTTGAGACAGTCTCAAGCTGTTGCCCTAGGTAGAGTGCCATGACGTCATGGCTCATAGCAACCTCCAACTCAGGCTCAAGAGAGCCTCTTGTCTCAGTTTTTCTATTTTTAGTAGAGACGGGGTCTTGCTTTTGTTCAGGTTGGTCTTGAACTCGTGAGCTCAGGCAGTTTACCCACCTTAGCCTCCCAGAGTGCTGGGATTACAGGCGTGAGCCACTGCATTGGCCTGGAGATCAAATTTTAAAGCATTATTTAAGTTAAAGTGAGGTTACCAGCATGGATTCTGGTCTGGTGGCCATCTAAGAAGAGACTAAAACTGAAACTCAGGAAAAGGCCACATCAAAATACGGGGAGAGGAAGGTCGTCTACGAGCCTCTGCGAGCCCCAGGGGCTGAGCCCGAGGTTGTAGACTTTCGGCCTCCAGAACTGTGAGAAAGTAAATTCCTGTGGTTTCAGCCTTTCCGTGTGGTCCGTGTCTGTGATTGCCCCAGCAGATAAATGCAGCTATTTGCAAGTGCTTTGGGGATATTGTTATATAACAAGGAAAAAAAGAATCCAAAGATAGTCAATATAAGGGCAAAGTGTGTAAATTAGGTGTCTCAGGGGATGTTGATGGCAAGAATTAAAATATCATCTTTCTAAATTGCTGCCATTAATCTGGCACAGCCCTAAAGCTACTCTGATGCCCACTGTCCCTCCCCCATGCCCGGTCAGCCCGTGCTTCTCACCAAACCAGTTCCAGCCAACTGGAAGACCTGTGATGGCTCAGTTTCGGTCAAGGATCTCACTGCCTGCTAATCACTAATATGTGTGCGGAGGTGGTGGGTGAGTTTGTGTGTGTGTACCTGCGAGTGTGTGTGTGTGTGTGTGTGTGTGCATAGGGGTGGGAGGATGCAGGGTGTCTGTGCACAGTTACATGAAGCTTTAGCTCGCTTAGCCCACCTGTGGCCTGGGAGGCATGATTGATGCCTAATGACTCCCCTGATTTCAACTACTCAGGTAAAATGTATAACCGTTCATGTTTTTAGGAAAAAATAAAAAAGAAGGAAGTGTAATATAATCTGATATAACCCCTAAGATGCATTTCTTGCTACTCATCCCTGTAGACTCCCCTATTTTTGTGGTTTTAATTATGTTTACACAAGTCTATTTTTCCTCTTGGTATGACCAAGGATGTATTTTCCCCATTTCTCAATTTCTTCCTGTTCTTTTACTTTAAAAACAGACTAACATCTCATCTAACACACAGACTACAATATTCAATGTTTCTATGACTGGGCATTTAGGCATTTTGTACGGTTTTCTAGTTCAGTTGCTGCTGGAGTGAACAGATGGAGGAGCCTTTTACTGTTTTCAGTTAGTGGCTGTTAGTGGTCCAGAGGCTGCCCCCCAGCGAGGCCGAGTGCCTTGCCCTGTCTGTGTGGCTGTGATGCTGTCCGGGCGGCCACTCGACAGGAGCTGGGCTTGACTGACCCTTCACCACGTGTCCACCAGCAAGTCATCTCTAATTCTTGATGGTAAATGTCATGTAATATATTTCTATGCTAAACGAGAAGATAAACATAAAAAGTGTTATATAATCTGCTATAAAGCATATGTCACATAATTCATACTTACGAACAAAATAAGTATAGAATAATAATCTTGGCTTTCTCAAGTATAATAATGTCAGGGTGGCAAGGTGGTGGATTGAGGCAGTTGCTGAGATGATTACTGAGAGCAAGAGCCATTGAAGTTCCAGCAAAGGAAGGAAAAGTCTGTCCTCGTGGTCTGCACAGCAAACCAGCCCGTCCCCGTGACCGCAGGCAGCGTGGGAGGCAGTGCTGGATTTCATCTGCAGTTGAGGGACCATGAGGCACAGGGCTGGGCGGCTCCATCTTAACCAATGGTGGCAATTTTGAATACCATAAGCCCAACTCCAGGATAAGCCATAAAAATTACAAGCAGCCAACTCCCCTGGCCAAAGCCGATCGGCTTTCAGGAGTCCTGATAAGGTATAGAAACAGGGAACAATCAATCAGAGGCTGCCCCTTTGTTCTCATACCCTAACCTCATAAATACTTGACCCACCCTTTCGTGGGGCTCTTTCAGCGACCTGTTGCGCCAGGCAACGGAGAGCCCAAGCTTGAGTTTGTATAATAAAAACTCTTTTGTTCTTACATCGGATTTAGCTCCCTAGGGGTCTGTGGGGACATGGTACTCTGGGCACAACACAGTTTTGAGGGGTGTCAGCTGCTTCTTGGAAATTCCCAGGGTCTCAATCAATCCTTTTCCATAGCATGTTCCCGTAACAACTCGTATCTACTGGTCCAGGTGAGAAAGTCGCAGGAACATTCATCAGTGCCCCAAATAGCCAGCTCCCCAAAAACTCACCTGCAATGTCTGTTATTCCTGTTCCCACAGCAGCCCAGGTCAGCCTGACCCAAACTAGGACAAATTAGCCAACAGCATCTGCTGCCCACCCTGCTCATGGCTAACTAATTACCTAACAATAATATCAACTGAATTTTATCAGTAGATTCTTAGATTATAGAATGGATATCATAAAGATATAATGAATATGATAAAACAAAGTATCTTTTTTGATGAAAGTCAGAAATATCCTTAGTATCACATGGCGTTCAAGTGGATGTAAAGTCAAACTTCTTTGCTTCCAGCCTTTACAGATTCAACATAACACCATTTATATATTGATTAATGTATTTCTTGCCTTTCTCATTACACACCACATATTGTATCTTCCTGCAAATTCAGGCAGAACCTGTGTAAGTAGGTCAGATGCTTCTTATTACTGTCTCTGCAACATGAACACTTGCGTTCAATGCACCCATAAGGCAACTAAAAACAATTTTTTTTTTTAAATCAGGGCAATGCAAATAAAAGATACAATGTAATACCTTTTCACTTGGTAAAAATGACCAAAATGAAAATATCTATTAAAATGATGTGTTAGAGAGAATTCAGACAAATAGGATCACTTACGCACGTTTTAAAGTTATTTGGTATTATCTACAAAATTTGAAATTTACACATTCCAATGCAATGGTATTTTTAGGTGAATATCAAAAAAATCAATTACTGCACAGATTATAGGATAATGTACATAGAATAATGCCTAAAATAGCAAAAACTAGAAACAGTCTAGATGCCCATCAATACTACATTAGACTATTGAATGAAATGACTCACCACATTCAAAATGAAAGATCTTCATCTCCGTGCAACAATAATGATAAATGAGTTTGCAATGTGATGTTGAGTGAAAAAAACACAAGAAAACAAAAACCTCACAATATTCCTTTTATAAAAATTAAATACAGGCTTGGTGCCAGTAGCACAGTGATTATGGCACCAACCACATCCACAGAGGGGCTGACAGGTTCGAACCCAGCCCAGGCCAGGTAAACAACAATGACAAGTGCAACAAAAAATAGCCCGGTGTTGTGGCAAGTGCCTGTGGTCCAGCTACTCAGGAGGCTGAGGCAAGAGAATCGCTTACGCCCAGGAGTTCGAGGTTGCTGTGAGCTATGACACCACAGCGCTCTACCAAGGGTGACATAGTGAGACTGTCTCAAAAAAAAAAAAAAAATTAAATACAATTAAAACTAAATTTCATATTATTTGAAAACACATAGATATCTATAATGGGCATATATACATCTATATATATATTCCTATTTGTATGGGTGCATATATGTGAGAATATGTATATGCATCAAAACAGTTTAAAAATTCAAAATTAATGATGTTAATTATTGCAGCAGAAACTGATGAGGAAATTAGTCTCTCAGTAATCAATAGAAATGCATGACACGTAATCTAACAAATTGGAACCTTTGAACTACCGAAGAGATTCATAGTATTTTACTCCCTTGTACACTCACTATATTCCTTTTACAGTTATTCAACCTTTCAAGTTCCTAAGAAAATAGTGTTCCCCTTTTGTAGATACTAAATGTTTTACTGGAAAAAAGCTGAAACCTTTTTTAAGTGTGTATCATTGTTACTTCTTCTAAATGGCCTTTGGACGTTTTCTAGTTGATGATAAGAGGCTTTCCCCCCTTTGCAACGTCACGGGTCTCATCCTCCCCCAGGAGTTTCCCTAGGGCTAACCTCTCTATTGACCCTAAGACAATCTATTGGGGCACATTGGACTCAGGTAGAAAAGAGATCTCATCACTGTAATACAGAGGAGACAGTGCGTGGGGCCCCTAGTCTCTGGCTGGCCAGCCCCTCTCCTCCCCACAACGTTTGCAAAGCATTTGTGAATTTGCAAGTGTGTGTATATTTCATGCATATACTACTCTGTGTGTGTATAATTATGATACTATGATTTAGGTTCTATTCTTCACCGTAAGAAAAAAAATGGAATGTTATAGGGAAGAAGTATATCCGTCCACATAAACATTTTTTTTTCAAAGGACTACCTTACAGGTGGGGTGGGCATAGATACAAACTGTCAATTATCTTTAACGAGGATTAATAAAGAAAGCAAAAAGGAAAAGGAGAGAAAGAAATACGTAAGTAAACACAAATGGACTGAAGATAGCAGATTTTCTTGAGCTTGTGGTTAGCATTAATATAAGTTGTGCACCTGAGTTCTCTAATAAAGAATCACTTCCATAAATATTCCTTGAGCTCTGATTTTATAACAGGTATTGGTTAGGTTTGGGAATATAAAAATAACATCAAAAATTCTAACTCGTTAAAAGAAAGTTGAAGGCAAATCATTTTAGATAAATTATTCCAATAGTATGTGATTTGGGTGATTGAGTTATGCCCAAGAAGACATTTGTCAGCCTATATTTACATTTCAAGATGTGAAGTATCTTTGAAATAGTTTACTCCAGAAAGTAGCAGTCTCTGGAAAATGGCTTTTCTTCAATATGTATTTTTGTTTTGACACTATTTAATCATTGTAAGTGGTCATGTTAAAATTTATTTTAATAGTCAATACACTGATATCATTCATTTATTCTTTTCTGTTTTAAGCAAAACTAAAGTGTACATTCTGAAAGAATGTATTATTATTTCAGAGAAGTATAAGATAAAATAATAAAAATAAGACCCGAATTTTAAATGAAGCCATATAAGGTTATTTTTGTTTGCAGGAGGTGGGGTTGGGTTGGGTCTCCCTATGTTACCCAGGCTAGATGCAAACTCAAACTCCTGGACTCAAGGAATGCCTCTTGCATACAAGGTAAATTTTAATCAATGAAAGTGTAAAATAGAAACAATTTCCCCACATCCACATATATGGTAGTATTATTTTCATATACCTATAGGAAAGTAGAAAATATGTCTCTGCTAAAAATAGAAAAACTAGCCAGGCGCCTGTAGTCCCAGGTACTCAGAAGGCTGAAACAAGAAGATTGCTTGAGCCCAGGAGTTTGAGGTTGCTTTGAGCTAAGATGTCCCAGCACTCAATCTAGGGTGACAAAGTGAGACCCTGTCCCAAAGAAAAGGTCAATAATAAATGTTTCGACATCTTTCAGTAGCCTTGTTATGTTTTATCTGGAACAGCGCAGTATTGTTTCCTCATTTGCTTTCCAAATGTTGTTATCTGTACTTCCTAAATAATCTCCCTGCAATTGCAGCCGGGCCTCAAGGCCTTCTGTTGGGAGACTCCGCATGATATGAAGATTATGCTTTAAGCCAAGAGCCCGGTCCCAGCAGGGGTGTCCAACCTGGGAGGACCGTTTTGCTTATCTGTGGTGTCAGATATTGTGGAACTTATGCAACACCCTCGTCTTTGCTCACCAGCTTTCCTCGGTGTCTATTTAATGTGTGACCCAAGACAACCCTTCTTCTGATGTGCAGCTGAGAAGAAAGAAGGTTGGACACCCGGAGGGGGCAGTTTTATGTGATGAGTGGACCCAGGAATTGCTCAGGGAAATAATGTTCAAATAAGAGCAGGACGGATCAAGAGGCAGATTTTTGATTGTACCTAATGTAGCCATGCCTTCCATAGGAACATGAGAAAATCCCGAGACAGACAGTCTTTCAAATTCACCGTAACACTGGTGTCTTCATATCAGTATAGTTCAGCTCATTATGTTACAAGGACTCAAATTTATTTTGTAATTATAAAACAGTTTCCCCCCAAAGCCTTTTATTAAAATGCTATTTTTTAAAAGACTTCCATCCCCTCATTGCTTCTCAGCTTTTTGGCTAAGATCTAGTATAAAACTCTCAGTCTCATTTGATTATTCTGAATTTAATTTTCTAAGGATAAGCTGAAGACTCATTTTTCTTTTCTCTCTAATCAATTTACTTCCTTCTTCTGCCTCCAAAGAGGAAATGGCACTGGCTGCAATTCTGGTGTCCTGCTTCAATGACTAACTCTCCTTATTTATCTCATTCTATTTAGAGTAACAATATCTCTTACAATTTGCATAACCCTTCTCCCTCTGTTCAAATACTTTTGGAGATAGACAGCTTACCAGTTCAATTTTACTTTATATCAGTGATAATTCTCGGATGGTTTTCCTTTTTTTAAAAGTGAGTCTGACCAAGCTGAGGTAATTCCTTCCTTACATCATTTGAAACATGTCCGGAGCCTTCCAATTCCCATCTTCTGTTAACACTTCAAATTGGCTGGAGTTAAACATAGATGCTTTCCAAATGTTAGCTATAAGCTGTGAAGCAGCTTCAAATATCGTGAAAATAAAATAACATAATTAGAGCATTATGCACAGATGGTCAAGAGAGTGCTTTTGGGGTGTACAAACCAGGAGAGTTGCCCAGATGCTTGTGAGTAAGCAGGTGCGTAAGAAAACACCACGCCCTTTCACATCTCTGATCAATAAGTGCAGTGAGCACTGTCTGGAACAAATTGGAGGTTAGCATATAGAACATTTTCTAATCTCCCCAGTTTTTGTACCAGCTCATATAGAACTAAAATTTGGATCTTGAGAGAAATAAACTTATAATTTTATGCACATTATGGCAAAATGCCAATGACATTACCTTATTTGCGATGTCCCTCAAAAGAACCATTCTGACAGTTTTAGGACATCAGAGTTATAAATCCTATCCCATGGAGAAAAAAAGAGCCTCCTCGTCTTCCAAGCTGCCTTTAAGATAATTGGCACTATGTTGAATTTTTTATAAAGGGCATACAGACATGTTCCATCAATGGCAGATTTTTGCTATTTTATTTTATAGTTCGATAATTTTAGCTTTTAAATTAATGCATTTTAAAGCAAACATACTGAGCATAAATAAGACCTTTAGATATAAAAAGGACATTTGTTGTTATTATTGTTTTCTCCTAAATTTATGAGGCCAGACTCTGTGTTAGTGATAATTTATGTCACATTTAACAACTTCAAGGCCTGGTCTATTATAATGTGACAGTGCATACTTTTTCATTGAAACAGTTGGGAATGAGTGCCCTGCCATATTATTATGACATCTCATAAAGTTTATGCTCGAGGTTAATATATGTCCTGAAGAAAAGTCACAGGCATATTTATAATATCAGCACAGAATGACTAGAAAAAAATTTTTTTTTACAAATTGTTAAGAAATGAAACGTAGCAAGAAAAAGGCCATGGGCTGTGATGTTCAATGTGGTCCACGCGTCCTGTCCTGACAGCGGAACTGGGAGGTCCCTGTGAGCACCTGGTTATAAGGGATGGACTTTACTCTGGGGGCAAACTAACATGCCAGGAGCCTACAGGGTGCAAGCTCTGGAATCATTCTGGAATAGTGTTGTAGCTCCAATTCTCTTTGTTAGTTAAAAGAAAAAATAAACTATGAGTTAATCCTGTTATCGTGGATATCACTTAAAAGTCTAAATGGGGCATTTAGGAATTGTTTTTCAGTTAGAGAAGTTACTAAAGCTGCATTACTATCATTTTTTTCTTCTATAGAAAGATATTAATAATCTCTTTTGAGTTGCTATGAGGTTAAAAATGACAAATGACAACCTTCCTCTGAACGTGCCTGGCACGCAGGTTTGCCCTCTGCCCGTGGCTCAGAGAGTCGCTCCATAAGCGGCTCACGGACGGCTGCTCCTGAGTTGAGTGTCGCTCTAGTAAGAGGCGACTGTTTCAGGGAGGTGTATCTGTATGATGGATGTGTGATTACGTGATTAACGTCCTTCCTAAGAACCTTCCCGCACCCTGATGCTGACCGGGAGACACCAGACTGGAGCTGAGGAGGGCAGTGAGGCTTGATTGTCCGTGGTCTCGGAAACTGGGGCACATCGAGACAGGGGGAAGCTGCAGTGAGACAGATCTCATGTTTCTGTTGACAAGACACTAATGTCTAATCGTGGGCACGAGAGACAGAGGTGCCACACAGAAAGGAAGCTCACATGGAATGAATCAAGCCTATCTGGACTAAAACAGAAAGAGGCTGACAAGCAAGGGCTAAGTGGAGCCCCACACCTGCTCCAGTGAAGCAGTGATGCTACCGAAGGGTCAGTAAGGAATAACGACCCACTTTCCACAGGACAATTACACAATCAAATTCTTTCTCAGAAGCAGATGAGGTGTGCAAGAGAAGTCAAGTATTTGCGGCCCACAGGATTCTGCTGGAATTCCCTGGGTGCCCGCACCAGTGGTGGCTGTCACTCTTGTATTTATTTCTTGTATTCAGCTCTTGTATTCATTTCTATTAGTCAAGCAAGAAGTCAGTGAGTACTTTCCCGTGTATCTTGGGAGCGAACCAGACTTACTCCATTTTGTTGAGTGCTTGCAGCCCAGTAACTGCCAGGAGTTGACTGGCATTTTTCCACCTTAGTCTAGGCCCAACACCCCAATCATAACACTTCAGGTTTGGGTTTACCTGCCATGTCCCTAGATTTCTCCAGCAGTATTTCTCACCTCTGTCTAACAATTGAGGTAGAAAAGTAGACTCATACTTATTTCCCATTCCCTCTACAACTGTAATTCTACTCTGAATGGCCAAATGCTAACTCTATTTGTGTTATATTCATCTTTTTTCATCCAGACTCCCAGTAGCGGAGAAGGTAGGGTACACATCACTCTTACCAGGGCTGACGGAGACCCATCAGAGTTACGTGGGTGATCCGAGAAGGATTTTCAGTGATTTCCACTCTCTCAGTTAAATTCCTAACTCCTAAATTCCTAATTCCTTAACTATCTTACAGGATTCTCTATGGGCTTTGCCTTCTTATCTATCCAGGCTGTATCTGCCACCCTTCCCAACTGTATTTCTACTGGACGTGGGCGTTGCCTTTCGCTTTCTGTTTCATGCTTTATTTTGTGTGGAAAGTTCCTGGATGGTGATTTCTTTCCAGAGACACTTCACTGTTACCAGGTTCTCTCTTACTGTTCATTTCTTTCTAAACTTAACTTACATATCACTTCTCAGGGAAGACTTTTTCTATCCTCTTACAGAGTTCACCTCTCCCTGGTACATGTTTTCCTTTTTCTTTTCTATCTTCTATTTCCTTTTTTAAATATATATTTTTAATTTTGTTTATTATTTTATTGGGTTTCATGCTTGGAAGGACAAAGCCCCTGCCTACATGTTTATCATAGGCACATAGGAGGCTGTTGTATAATAAAGAATTTTTTTGACCTTTGTCCTGGGTTTCTTAGAAGTCTCTAAACCCTGGGAATTTTCTAGGTGAAAGGCATGACTTTGTTATTTTTGGTAGGCCTGTGGATCACACCTACGAGATGACCAAGAATGAGATCCTGTCACACTAGAACAGCGGTTCTCAACCTTCCTAAGTCTGCGACCCTTTAATACAGGTCCTCATGTTGTGAGGAGGAACAACGTATTAGCAATGAAATTAATTTTATGGTTGGGGGTCACCACAACATGCAGAACTGTATTAAAGGGTTGCAGTATAGGAAGGTGGAGAACCACTGTTCTAGAAGGACTACTCCTGTGATTTGGGGGTGGAGGGTGTGAGCCGCCTGACATCAGCCCAACCTCCAGCTAAGGGAGGAGCTGGAGATTGAGTTCAGCTGCATCCTGTGGCCAGTGATTCCATCGATTCTGCCTGAATAAGGAGACTCCACAAAAAGCCTCAGTGGTGAGCTCTGGGCTCTCGGACACATCTGTGTCTTGGAAGGGTTATAGGGAAGAGAACTAAAGAACTCTGCCTTGGGGATCTTCCCAGACTTCACCCTATGTGTCTCTTCATTTGTCTGGTCCTAATTTTTATCCTTTAAAATTAAACTATAATAATAAATGTAGTGCTTTCCAGAGTTCTGTCAGTCACCCTAGAAAGTTGTCAAACAAGAAGGGATTGTGGAAATGTGCAAATTCGTAGCCAGCATGTCAGAAGTGGGGACACCTGACGACTGATGACGGCTGTCTTATGGGGCCTGTGAGTCTAACTGGGGCGTCTGTCCAGCTGCCTTCCAGTGCTGCCCAGACATGGCTAAGTTTTTAGCAAAGGAGTGGATGAGTGTATGAATGAATTAAAATAGAGTCTCAACTTTCAAAAAGCGTGGATCCAAGCAGGGCATGCTGCTCCTTCTGTGTGGGCTGATGTCTCATGTTCTCTGAGAGTCCAGTCACTGGGGCACGTCCCTTTCTTTCCCTTTGAGCATGGGCGGCCCTTGAAAATAAAGGGATAGTCACTTTTTGATTAAGTTGCATTGTAAGAGGAAGATGATGAAACAGTCACTCCTGATATGGAAGACTCCTTTATAGAGGACCAGAGAGAGATCCCTGTCGGTTTTCAGGAAATCAGCTGCTATACTGTGAAAACGCTGTGTGTGTAGAGCCCAGGCAGCCTCTCAGGGTGGAAAGTGGTCCTGAGTCAACCATCAGCAAGAAAACAGGAATCTCATTGCCACAGCTGCAGGAAACAATTTTTCCAATCACCTAAATAAGCCTCAAAGATGAGAACAAGGTAAACATCTTGGTTTCAAATTTGTGAAACCCGGAGCAGAAAGTCCAACACCTCAACCTGGGTTTCTGATTCATAGAAACTGTCAGACAATAAACAGGTGTTGTGCCCAACAGACTTTACACTAACTCCTTACTGGGCAACAGGAAAGGAACATACTTTTCCTCCTACCTTTACACACAAGGAGAAAAAAATTATCAGCACCTTTGATGCTCTATTTCTTATCCAAACTTAGAAAGTAGTTATTTTCTGGTGCTGATTAAAGGGAATTTCACGTTTTGATATTATTCGGCCAAGCACTTGGAAAATTGATATTGTCCAAGAAAAATTAAGATGAAAATCACTTTTTTTCCATAGCATCTTAAAATAGGTAGCTCGGAACTGAACGCTCAAACACACAGTGCCTTACACATGAAGAGCCAGGTAGGAAAGGAAGCAGTCCTCCACCAAGCCTTAACTCCAAGTGCCCAACGTTTTCAGTTAGAAACGTTTACTTACAAAACCTTCACGGGTTACCAACAGTACCAATGTGAGCTATTTAAAAATAGTGCTCTCAGGCCCCAGACTGGAAGACCAAACACGTCAGGAGCATGGAGTAAATACAAGCAAAGAAACAACAGGTGCTGAGAAGAAAGGAGAGTTGGAGGAACAAATAAAGTGACCAGAAAGTTTTAGAATGAGGGGATGTTGGCACACATTTGTGTGTCCTTAGAGTATTGGGTATGTGCTTTAACAGAGGAGCCTTATAATAAATTGATCATTATCATTCCTCCTTAAACCTAGCATACAATTAATGCAGCCTGAGATCAAAGAATTCTCTTAGTAAACAGCAAATAATTGCCCTGATGGTTTCCGCTGCATGATTAGTCCTTTGCACATTGCCCCAGGTTTGCTATTTATGAAGTGCGGCGAGGACTTAGCATTTATTTATTTATTTTGTCTTTATTTTATTTTTCTGCAGTTTTGGCCAGGGTCGAGCTTGAACCTGCCACCCCTGGTATATGGGGCTGGCACCCTACTCCTTGAGCCACAGGCGCCGCCCTGGAGCAATGCATTCCATTTAAAAATCAAAGCTTGCTTGTTATGAACCCCTTATACAGATGGGATTCCTGTAATTGGATAAGCATATCTTCTCTGCTACCTGTGATCTGATAAAAACAGTGAACAGAATATGGCCAAGGATGTTAACATAAATTATTTCATAGAGAATCCCGTTCACTGGGCATTTTGTTTACTTACTCTTTTCTCTTTGACTGTGATTACTCAACCCATTTTTTATTGTTATCACAACTATGAGCACAAAATAAATTCTTGGGGATCCTGAAAAATGATATTGTTAAAATTTAAATAACTACAACTTTCAGTAGTTCTTGAAAGTGTGGCCTTACGCAAATATCTTGGAAAGAGACATAACAAAAAATAGGCTTCTGATTTTAGCTTTCTATTTCTTGCAAATATCTTGGAAACAGACATAACAAAAAATAAGCTTCTGATTTTCGCTTTCTTTTGTAAGATACAGATACAGCTTGTGCAGTTGGCCAATCCCTTTAGCTTGCGTATGATGACCTTTCCATACTCACTTGGTGTTACAGCATTTTTTAAAGAGTCCAGCTATGTATCCAGTTCCAAACGTTCTCACTCTTTTCCTCAACCCCTAAACACCAAGAAAAAGAAAAGACATGTTATTATATCAACATCCCATTTACAAAATTTGTCTACTGTCTCTGCCTTTGTTTCATTTTGTTGCATTATTACTTTTGAAAAATGTTAGAGTGTTTACTGTATATTGTAGTCACTTTCAATATAACTTTTAAATATGATGGTATAGTTTGATTTGCACTGACTTATGTATTTGGCCTGAGAAAACTTGGTAAGGTTCTATTTAGGCACAGTCCCTGAGCTCCCCATGTTTTAAACTGGTGAAATGAAGCTGCTAGGACAATGGTGTTATTTATTATCGTGTGCTATCCAATTGCACTGCACCTGTCTGGCTCATAGGTTTGCAATAATGCAATGAAAATGATTTGAATGGGTCATGGGTCTAATGTGTTAAGCACATAAACAAAGACTGCCCAGGGAGAGTGTTAATCCATGCTCATTAATTTTTAAATTCACATTCTGCAAGTTCATTCAAAAATTTATGAAGCACGTCAGAGTTTGGCTTCAACAGTGATAAAGACATACTGAAACATATGGCTGGGGGGCAGAATAGAGTCCTTGGCAGTGCTCCTGTAGACAGCCAGGTGAAGCGCGGCCCATTAGAAGCCCCGCTGCGGCTGTGAGAGTCACAGCTCACAGAAGAGAGAGGCTTCCCAGTGTCTCCGAGACCGTGAAAGGCAAAGGAGACTCATTACAATTACTCCCACAGAGCATCTCGCTGCCACAGTCTAGTGGGTTCTGTTTATTAGAGCGAATCTTTATGTGTGGTCATTTAGATCAGATAAAATCCATCCGTCTTATTTATTTCATGCTCCATGTGTATACATAGGTGTATACGCCATGAAGGTGATGTTAACCAGTTGGGTGAAAATATTTCAGATTGTATATGAAACCAGCACATTGTACCCCATGATGGCATTAATGTACACAGGTATGATTTAATTAAAAGATAAATAAATAGATAAATGGTATACGTGTATACATGGTATGCATCATATATATACACACACACACATGAACCGTTGTGCTAATATATTGTATAAATTATCAAAACATACTAAATATATTTATAATTATTAAAGCGTGTTTCATTTTATTTTATAATTTGGTATTGATAAACACTCATTTGAAAATAACATTATTATGGCAATCTTATTTTTAATGGCAATAAGATGATTAAATATAATAATTTTTAAAAATCTTGGTTTAACACTTAGTGATATGGACTAGTCTGGTTATCTTACTTTGGTACTTTTCCCCAGTGGGTATTTACTTGGAATGGCAATTTATGAAAGTATGAGGATACAAATGGAAAACTGAACTCTGAGAGTCATTTTT
Source organism: Perodicticus potto (assembly GCA_963574655.1). Classification (NCBI taxonomy): domain Eukaryota; kingdom Metazoa; phylum Chordata; class Mammalia; order Primates; family Lorisidae; genus Perodicticus; species Perodicticus potto. The sequence goes on along the minus strand of CAUYRH010033784.1, from coordinate 18,964 downwards.
CCATAATGTACATTATTGTAGAATTTAGAGGTAAATATCCATCTTCAGTTGTGTCAATTTTGGGGGAAAAAAAAGGAAATCCTTTAAAAAATAAAACTAAGTGTACACAAAAATTCCTTATTTCATGGTTCATATGTATTTCAAATGTTCATAGGTTAGAAAAGTAAAAGTTTCATTTATTTAAATAGTCAAATCCAAATCTTCTCACAGATGACAACATTGTCTATAATCAATGTTGCCCACAGCTGCCCTGTGCCCTGCCTCGGTGGCCCCGTGGTCTAGCTCAGGACTTCACACTCTGCTGCACCACTTTCTCTGGTGCAGCCACACTAGTCTACTTTCCGTCCCGCAGGTGTTCATGCCGTGCCTTCCTCACTGTCCCCAAGGTGGTACTCGGCACTCTTCTTCCTTTCCTGTAGCCCCCTGGCCATTTACATCAGTGGGCAGCCTTCCCTGAGCTCGCAGGCCAGGCAGAGCCTTCTCACTCCTCCCCTGGGTCCACCCCATTCACTCACCTTTGTGGTCCTGCTGCATTTCTGCTCAGACTGAAGCACAATGAGAACCGAGGCTGCTGTGTGTGCCCTACTCACCAGTAGTTCCCACTGCCAAGGTCCACGACTTTCACCTAGACTGTCAGTCAATGTGGGACTGAACAAGCTAATGATGAGGCAATCCACATCAGAAGAAAATCTTTTCAAAGATAGAGATGACTTAGGTTAGAAAATAAACCCTTAACATTCACAGGACGATTAAGTAGCAAAGAATTGTACAAGTATAATAAAGTCTAATGAAATAAAAAGTATCGCTCGGTGCCTGTGGCTCAACAGGCTAAGGCACCAGCCACATATACCTGAGCTGGCGGGTTCGAAGCCAGCTCGGGCCGCCAAACAGCAATGATGGCTGCAACCAAAACATGGCCGGGCATCGTGGCAGGCCCCTGTAGTCCCAGCTACTTGGGAGGCAGAGGCAGGAGACTCACTTGAGCCCAGGAATTGGAGGTTGCTGTGAGCTGTGATGCCACAACACTCTATCCAGGGTGACAGCTTGAGGCTCTGTCTCAAAAAATAAAAAAAGTATGTTTCAAGACAGTGAAATGGAAGCAAATAGTCTGTATTTTTGACTGAAATTCTTTCATTTAATGAATGAAAGAAGAAAGAATGCATTCTTTAAGTTTTCCAGAAATTACCCAGAACCTTGGGAGGATTATTAACACTGTTAGTGCTAAAAACTTCACATACTCTGGACAAAAGTCTTAAATCTAAAACACAAAATGATTAAAAGCTCTAGATGAACGTGTGGGGAAAACTCTTGACAATATAGGACCAGGGAAAGAATTTATGAAGAATACCCCAATTTGTTGTGGCAATTGCCACAACAAAAAATAAATAAAGGAGGCCTGATCAAGTTAAAAAGCTTCAGCACAGCTAAGACACAATCAACAAAGCAAACAGGCAAACTTCAGAAAAGGAGAAAATACTCACACGTTACAAATCTGAAAAAGGGCTAATCCCCAGAATCGACAAAGAACTCAAGAAAATCAACAGAAAAGAGCAAACAACCCATTAATCACTGGGCAGGAGACATGAACAGACCTCTTTCCCAAGAGGACAGAGGAATGGCCAATAAAAACAGGAAAAAATGCTCATCATCCCTAATTATCAGAGAAATGCAAATCAAAACCACTTTCAAATATCACCTAACCCCAGTGAGAATAGTCCACACCACAAGATGCTGGCAGGGGTGTGGAGAGAGTGGGACATTTATGCACTCTTAGTGAGATTGCAGACTAGTACAGCTTTGGGGGAAAGAAGTATGGAGAATTCTTAAAGAGCTAAAAGTAGACCTTCCATTGGACCCTGCAATCCCATGACAAGATATCTACCCAGAGCAAAAAATAACCATTTTACCATAAACACTCAAAATTTATTAGTAGCTCAATTCACAATCACAGACATGTGGGAACAACCCAAGTGTCTATGAACCCGTGAATGGATTAATAAATTGTAGTTTGGGTCCACCATGAAATACTATTCAGACATAAAAAAAGATGGAGACTTCGTGTCTTTTATATTTACCTGGAAGGATTTGTAGAGCATTCTCCTAGGTAAAGTATCTCAAGATTAGAAAATCAAGGCAAAACAGGATTGTAAGAGGGACTTTACCCAACAAATGAAACCAGTGTAACATGGTTTCTTGTACCCTTAATGAATCCTCAACAATAAAAAAAAAAAAAAAATGAAAATCAAACATCTCATGTACTCAGTACTAAGTTAAAACTAATTGGTGAACAACCACGGCCCCACTCAAGAGGAAAACACATATTGAAGAATGGAAGAGGGCACAGGACTGAGTGAGCCCCCATCTCACAGGTGCAATGTAGGGGTATAGGGGGCCCTCCTGAGTGAAAGACTCAACTACAACTTTACCTCCCAACAAAACAATGTGATCTAGTCATAGTACCCTCATATTAACCAAAAAATAAATAGATAAAGCAAAAAAAAAAAATCACGTAGACTCTTCCATACACGGCAGAGTGACAATAAATTAAGAAAATATTTTAAAATCCAGAAGCACATCCAGAGGACTCATTCCTGCAACTCAACACCAAATGCAGGGTGGTCTCTGCACAGAAGGGAACGGGTGAGAGGAGAGGTAGGGGGTATGGGGGTGCTGTCGGGCTCCTTTCCAGACAGAACAGTGTGCGGGGGAGCAGCGTCTTCCTGTGTGAGGGACACAGCTACAACCTAGATTTTGCCTTACAATGCAAGCAATGTGATCTAGTTGTGTGTATCCTCATATTCATCACAGATTTTTAAAAATTAAAAATAAATAAAACCAATAAAATGTTTTTTAAAAGAGGGAAGAGGTGGGCAGGCACGCGATAAGGGGTTTTGTGGTTTTAGATCTGTGTCTTGTGAGCTCTTATTCATCTGTTAACATTATCATTACTTCCTTTGCACTGGATGTGGTGTCATACCTAAAGTCAGTTGCCAAGTTCAAAGTCATGGAAAGTGTCGATTATAGTCCATGAGTTTTTTTGTTATAGCTTCCCCATTTAAGGTGCTGATATATTTTCAATTAATTTTTGTGTACATTGTCGCCAAAGGGTCAATTTCATTCTTCTGCACATGGCTATCCAGTTGTTCCAGCACCATGTGCTGAAAAGTTTTAACTTTCTGTCATTGAAAAGTCTTGGCACACTTGCCAAAATTCATATGACCTGGAGGTATGGTGGAGGTATGGGTTTACTTTTAGTTTCTCAATTAAAAAAAAAAAAAAAAAAATATATATATATATATATATATACACATATATATATGTCTGTGTGTGTGTGCACGCTTTTATGTGTATACATACGTATGTGTGTATATATACACATATATGTGCATTTGTATATGTGTGTGTATAAGTTTGAATGCTCCTATTCTTTTTCTGAAGTTTTTTTTGTACTATTTTGATATCCCGTATGAATGTTTAAATTCCATTTGTTAACTTATGCAAAAAGCCAGCTGGAATTGTAGTGAGTTGAGTTGACTCTGTAGATAAATTTGGGAAGTAATTGTGATCCCAACAATAGTAAGTTTTCTGCATCATGGGATAATTTTCCACTTATTTACATCTTTAATTATGCTCAACAAAGTTTTATATTTTTAAAGTATGTACTTTACAGTTTTTGTTACATTTATTTCTAATTATTTTATTTTTGAAGCTATCATAAATGTGATTTTTTTCTTAATTCCATTTTCGTATTGTTCAATGTATAAAAGCACAACTAATTTTGTACCTTGTATCATGCACCTTTGATGATCATGTTTATTGGTTCTCATAGCTCGTCTTAGGGGATTCCACATTATCTGTGAATGGAAGCAGCTTTATTTTTTCCTTACCTTTTCTTTTACTTGCCTAATGCCTTGGTTAAAGCCTAAGTAAAAGCGGCCAGGGCAGAAATTCTCATCTTGTTCTGCTCAGAGCGTCTTTCACCATTAAGCACAGTGGTAACTGGGTTTTCAGGGTGCGTTTCATGAGGTTGAGGAAGTTCTCTTCTGTTTCCAGTGGGTCCCACGTTTTTATCATGAGAATGTTGCAATATGTCAAATACTTGTTCTGCATCAACAGAGATCATAATTTCTTGTTTGTTGTATTGATGTGCTATATTCATTGATTTTTGACTGCTAAACCAAATTTGTGTTCTAGAAAAATCCCACTTGGCTAAGATGTATGACATGTTTTTACATGCTGATCAATTAAGTTTACAAGTGTTTTCTGTACATTTTTTGCATCCATATTCACAAGAGAGGTTGGTCTGTATGCTTTGCTTGTGAGATCTTTGCCTGGTTTGATATATGGTTAATGCTGGTTTTATAAACTGAATTGGCAAATGTTCCCCAATCTCCATATTTTCATAATATTTTATATACATTTTTATTAAATATCTTTTAGATGACTGGTAGAATTCAGTGTTTAAACCATGCAAGCCTAATCTTCATTTTATTTTATTTTATTTTATTTTTTGTGGGTCATTTTTTGATAACTAATTCCGTCTCTTTCCTCATCAATAGGTCTATTCACATTATATATCCCCTCTTGAGGTTGGTTTTTGCCTTTCTGGGAATGGGTCCATTTCATCTAAGTTATCTAATTTATTCACATGCAAATGTTCATAGTATTGTAAGGGTAATAGTAATGTCACTCTTTTACTTCTCTGATTCTGATAATTTGAGTCCTCTCAATTTTTGTTTTATTAGTCAGTCCAACTTGGTTTTAATTTAACTGATAACGTAAATAACTTCCTATTTTGTATAAGGTAGATCTACTACCAACAAATCTCTCAGGTTTTGTTTGTTTGGGAAACTCTGTATCTCACCTTTATTTTTAAATATAGCTTTGCTAGGTGTAGGAGTTTTCATTAGATTCTTTTCCTTGAGTACTTCGAATATATTATACCACCACTTTGTACTTCTGTTTTCTGATGATGAGTTAGCTATGAATCTAATTGTGATTCTCTTTTAAATAACAAGTCATTTTTCTCTTTCTGAAATCAATATTTTCTCTTTGTCTTTAACTTTCAGGCTTTTAAAATAATGTGTCTATTCGAGGAGCTGTGTGTTTCTCCTACTAGGAGATTGTTTAGTTTCTTGGATGTGTGGGTTGATTGAGAAGCTTTCAATGTGTATTTCTTTTCTTTCTTTTAGACAGAATCTTACTCTGTCACCAGGCTAGAGTTCCATGGTGTTAGCATAGCTCAAAGCAACCTCAAAGTCCTAGGTTCAAGTCCAAGTCCTAGTCCGTGATCCTCTTACCTCCACCTCCTGAGAAGCTGAGACTACAGGCGCCCGATACAACTAATTTTTCTTAGTTGGGATGGAGTTTCATTGTTGCTCAGGCTGGTCTTGAACTCTTAAGGTCAAGAGGTCCCCCCACCTTGGCCTCCCAGAGTGATAGGATTAGAGACATGAGCCACCATGCCCGGCCACATGTGTTTCTTTGAATTTTCTTTCTTTTCTGCTGGCAATCCTGTTCCATGTATACCGATGTGCTTAATATTGGCCCACTCTTCTCTGATTTTCTTTTTTTTCACCTTTCCCCTACCCTTCAGATTGCATGATCTTTTCCCCTCTATTTTTACACTTGCAGGCTCCCTGGCAGGGCTGTCTTGGTAGCTCTCCCTAAGGACACCCAAATTTCAAGCTCCACCAGTTTCTTGCTCTCATCATTAGAGCGAGGTGTGCCACGATGTGCAGTGGCATCTATTGCTCTGAGGGTGACTCAGATCAAACCTGATGGCCTCTGCGGTACAGTTCTGAAGTCGGTGTCTGACATTTGTGCTGACCCCGGGAGGTCTAGCTGTGTCCCGTCCCCATCTCCACTGGGGATATATCTTCACTGGCTCTATCAATTCCCCCCAGTTGCATTTTCCCCCAATCTGATGGTCATAGATTTTTACTGCTCCATACTCAATAGCAGATGAAGCCAGGCTGTTGGCTACCTGTTTTACGATCCGCTTCTTCTCCTTGGCAATTCCAGGGCCCTAGAAATGAGAGTGGAGGTAATGGCAAGCTTCTCTCAGCAGCATCCTACGTGAGAAGCCGGGCGCCTGGTGGTGGTTGGGAGGGCAGTGGCACAGAGGCGGCCTCCCTGGTCAGACCCAGGGCCGCTGCAGCCCTGTATTCCCACTCACCTGAGATGGGCCCCTGCCGCAAGTGTGGACTCCCCAGAAGACAGCTCTCACCTCTTGGGTGCACTTGCTCAGACAGGTGTGGGGGGACAGGATGAGAGACGCTGGTGTCCAGCTCCTCCCAGGAAGAAAGCCCTCCCGGGACCGAGTCTTGGCTGCATCGGCCTACGTGGAGTTTTCATCTCATTAGCTGGACAGCAAAGAGAGGTCAAAATTCACAGATCTTGCTCTTTTTTACCACATTTTAGTAGATTTCTCTAGTACATTTTTTTCATCTGCCGTACCCCGTGAGGACAATTTCTAGAGGCTTATTTTTTTTTTTTTTCCCTAAATGACTGTCACCATTTTCACTGGGATCAGATTAGCAAAGATCTGTAAGCTGTCATCCTGGAAATCAAACCGATCATCATTTTTATTTTTATGTTTTAGATGTGGGCCACGTGAGCCACATTTCCCTGTTCTGTGTTGACGATAGGTCTGCCCATGGGACTGAGCTAGCCATGTCGGCCTTTCGTGTCTATTCCAAGAGTCATCTGCCCTGGGTGTGCACCCACTAGTGTCTCTATCTTAGGTGGTGTTTATTTTTTTTTATTTTTATTTACATTCTGGCTTCCTAGCAGTGTCCTCCCTCTCAGCTGGCTCAGTGTCAGGCCAGTGAGTGGCAGAGGTTTTCTCAAACACCCAGAAGCGCCTCTGCTTGATGAGCCACATCCTCTTGCTGTCCCCAGGGACCCCCACTGGCTTTGCAGGAGGTGGCGAGGGCGGCAGGGTGCAGCCTCGCACTAGGCGCTCGGCCCTTCCACATCTGAGTTTGCTGGGTCTGTGTTGCCGCCACTTTGAAGCTTCTCTTGCCATTGACGCATTCGCAGACTAGTAATGGCAAAGCTCTCTCCATTCCTCCACCCAACACTAACATTTGCTTTCCAGAGTATTATTGTTCTCATCAATGTTTTCCAATCTTACTGTATTTATGGAGTATAAGATTTACCAGTTGTCTTCATAACCATGAGATCCTGGTTCTTATTTTTTTAATTAACTTTTGAATTTTTTTTTATTAAATCATAGCTGTGTACATTAATGCACTCATGGGGTACAATGTGCTGGTTTCATATACAATCTGAAATATTTTCATCGAACTGGTTAACATAGCCTTCATGGCATTTTCTTATTGTGTTCAGACATTTATATTCTACTTTTAGTAAGTTTCACCCGTGCTCTTCTACGATGTACCATAACTGTGGTTAATTCTACTGAAAATTATTTATTTCATTAAGGTTTTTATTTACCCATGGATATAATTGCACCTACATTTACAGCATAAATTTAATATATTAAATTCTGTTATGTAGTACTAGAATTTGTTTTTTAAATTTTTTTCTTTCTACTGGTTATATTTTCAGAGTCTTGAGACTTAATATCTGGATTTTTTCCAAATTATAATGATGATAATAATAGACATTATAACAATGGAAATAATAGAAATTATGTGCACCAAAGATAAATTTTAAATATGTAATAAGTGGTATTACATACATACACATTTGCATGGGAGATAATACTGTAGCAATTTTAAAAATAATTTTTCATTTAAAAAAGACTAGGATTAGCTTGGATTTCATTGCTGCTGTAATGAGTTGCCACAGACTCAGAGGCCTAAAATGGCACCAGTTTAATTCCTCCCATTTCCATCTGCCAGAAGTGTGAACGGCTTGGCTGGTTCCTCTGCCCCAGGGCTCACAATCGGTGTCAACAGGCTGAACTTCTCTTGAGTCTCTTGATGAAATTGCTTCCATGCCCATTAGGCCAGTGCAGAACTCTGGTCCTGGTCTTTGTGGGATGGGGTTTGGTGGCCCCCCACTCTCAGGACAGTGGAGGTGAAACATCTCTGGGCATTGATGGGGCACTTCTTGTCTTGTCTGCTCTCTGTCTCCCCCTGGAGGGCGTTCTGGTCTGTTCACGGCTGGTGTCACCGGGCCTGCCTGGCTGTCCCTGGCTGCTGTCTCTTTCTAAGCACTGCAGCCTTAGTCCTGCCTTCAAAGCCCCCTTTGCTGTGTAATGCAGCCTATGGTCCATTCGGGGGAGCTGGGCGCGGATGTCACTAAGGGTCGCCGTGACCCAGCACACAGTTGGTACTTTCCACACCAAGAACTCCCACCCAGAACTTTTCTGTTTCAAACCCTATTTTGTTGTGTCGTTATCGTCAGTATGAATTGATAGTTGAGTTGGCATTTTCTTCCTCTTCTCCTTAAATATCTTTGTTGTAAAATCTTGAATATACAATTTTGAGTAATTATTAATTTTTTTTATTAAATCATAGCTGTGTACATTAATGAAATCATGGGGTACAATGTGCTGGTTTTATATACAATTTGAAATATTTTCATTGAACTGGTTTACATAGCCTTCATGGCATTTTCTTAGTTATGGTGTTCAGACATTTATATTAGGGAGGGGAGGGGAGGGGGAAGATGGGTGGAGGGAGGGTAATCGGTGAGATCACACCTATGGTGCATCTTAGAAGGGTACAGGTGAAACTTACTAAATGCAGAATATAAATGTCTGAGTAATTATTTTGATACAAACACAATGCCTTTGCATTATTGGAAATTTGAAAATGTTAAAATTGTCTTATAAAAAATCCAGTAGATAATTCTGTAATATGGTTACCTTGGTGACTATTTGTGTACATATTTCCAAGCTTTTCCTACATGTGCACATACAAATATATTTACATTCCATTTTAGGTTAATAATATTTAAGTTAATGTGATGTTAGTTTATGTCATCTTTAAACATAATTCAAAAAAATCATGTATTTTCTTTTTAGGGATAGAGTCTCACTCCATCACCCTAGGCAGAAACTTCTGGGCTCAAGTGATTCTCCTGGAGAGCTGGTACGATAGGCACCCACCGTGACACCTGGCTAATTTTTCTATTTTTAGTAGAGACAGGGTCTCATTCTTGCTCAGGCTGGTCTCTAACACCTGAGCTCAAGCCATCCTCCAGGCCTCAGCCTCTCTGAGTGCTGGGATTACAGGGGTGAGCATCACACCCCATCTACTTCAAAATATTAATTGCTTGATATATTTCACCATAAAGTACACAAAACTTTTGTCAATAATTTTCTTAATTTGGCTATTTGGATTATTTTAAAATGTTACCTATTTCATAATAATTTACAATGAATACTGTTGCATAGAAAAAAACACTTTGTTTTCATATGAAGAACAATTTATCTGAATTTCTTAGCAATGAAAACAGGAGCAAATATTATACAATTCTTTAAGTTTGGCAAACCCCTGTCAGGCTGGAACAGTGGTGGCATATCTACCTATTTTTTGAGGGGGATGGGTTAATGCAGGTGTTGTGAAACATTTGAACAGCTTTAAAGTATTTTTAGGTACTATCCATTTACCACCAGTGAAAGTCATCACCAAATTAATACTTGCAAACTGCTAAATGGGGTGTTGAATTCTAGTTGATTTGACCTGAGTTTCTTCCATTTATGAAACTTGTGTGACTCGTGTGACTTGGGGTCTGCCAAGCCTGAAGTCCACAGGGTAAACCAGAGGGTCGGAAACCTAGATCAGAGTTCAAGGTGCAATCTTGAGTTCAGACTCCACAGGGCAGGTTGGATCCTGCCCATACAGACAGTTCCTGTACTGAGGCTGAATTCTGTGTTCTTTGGGAAACCTCAAGCTTCTCTCCTAAACCCTTCAGCTGATGGGATAGGACCGACCCACCCAATGGAGGTATCAAATCTACTCAAAGTCCACTGATTTAAGTGTTCATCATATCTAAAAAATACTTACACAGCAACATCTAGACTGGGGTTTGACCCCAAGCTGGGCACCACGGCTTAGCCAAAGAGACACTTAAAAATAACCATCACAGTGATTTTTCTGAAAACATTCAGCTCTCATTATGTTGTCTTTAACTAAATAATTGTCAATGACATTGATACTCAGTCACTAGTCTCTTGTGTGATTAAGCTATTGTAATAATAAACTTCTTCATGGTAACTTAGTGAGAGAGCTTAGACATGTCTGAATTCCTAACTGCAAAGATCACCCACTATGCCTACTCCTAATGTCTACTGGGGCCCCGACCAGAAATCCTTAAAAAATACCTATTACTTAGAAAACCTTGATATCCTTTTCTGTATCTGTTTATCAAACTGTGGCTCACACAGCAAATGCAGCCCCCCATCTGTTTATGGAAATAGTGTCTCTGTGGGACGTGGCACACTGGTTCATCTCACTCTGTACCTGCAGGCTGATTCCTTGCCACAAAGATCACAAGGTCGGCACATCTGGAAATACAGACTCACGGTGCCCTCATGGGAGAAGTGGGCCAGGTCTGTTGTGGGTGGCAGTGCTGCTCCCTTATCTTCGAGCTCTGCCACACGCACACCCCGACCTTGTCTCTCAGAGTGGCCTCAGCTGCTCCTCACCTATTGGAGTCTAAAATGCTACCTTTTACTCTATCAAATAGTACCTCAATCCCAGAGGCCTTTCCTACTGTCTCTAGATATAAATTCATGCTTTTTCTGCCATCTTTTTGCCAAGGGCTCTTTAAATATATCAATTTTTGTCACTTATGCTGTGGCTTTATGATTAGTATAATTCCTTTCTCCCTTCTAGAAGGCATGCTTTACATACGGTCTGCTCACCTTGATGTTTCCTGCGGTTTCCCCTAGGTACCTTACTAAGTAGCTGAATACAATTTGTTGCATAAAATTAAACCCTATTAAACTGTACTGAATTAAATTTTGTATCTGTTAGTAATTTTCTTGGCCTTTAAAAAACATTTTATATAGATAATGGGAAAGCATTGTCTTCAGTTAAAGCAGATATTTAAAAGCTTTTGCTATAAACAGATAGTAAATATTTTGGGCTTTGCACACCATTAATATTCAATGTCTCTGTTATATATTTACTGAAAGTCCACTGATTTAAATGTTCATCATATCTAAAAAAAATACACAGCAACATATAGACTTTTATTTTTTATATTTAAGAATATAAAAAAAGTCTCAAATTATGAGAAGTACAAAAATGGATTATGAGAGAATTTCAGCTATCGGAAGCAAAATGTGTTCCTTCCTTCCCATGGGTCCACCACAGAGGGACGGCTGCAGGACCAAGGAACGAGGTTTAGTGCTCAGAAGAAGAGTGCAAGTGGAATTCATGTTTTCATGCTTATTGTGCTTTCAATCATTCTAATGCAGACTTCTAGGACTTCAATCTGCCTTTCTTGGTAATACCAAGCACACATTTTGTTTAATACACATTAGGGAAATCACACATACACACACACACACATATGTACCACATACACAGTTATTTATAAGCCAAGTAAGCATATTTTAAGGACTATTTTCTTCTTTCTAGGCATTTCAACTAAGACTCTAAGTAATCAACTTTTTTTTTTTTTTGTAGAGATAGTCTCACTTTATCGCCCTCAGTAGAGTTCTGTGGCGGCACAGCTCACAGCAACCTCCAACTCCTGGGCTTAGGCGATTCTCTTGCCTCAGCCTTCCGAGTCCTGAGTAGCTGGGAACACAGGCGCCTGCCACAATGCCCGGCTATTTTTCTGTTTTACAGTTCGGCCTAGGCTGGGTTTGAACCAGCCACCTTCAGTATATGGGACCGGCGCCCTACTTGATGAGCCACAGGTGCCACCCCTAAATAATAACCTTTTTTTATACTGAATTTTAAAAATTGACTGTAATTTGATTGTGAGGAGTGAGTTGCTGTTGATGCTTTGTTCACTTAAAGGGAAATAGTGTTCTTCAAATACCAAAGCAGAAAGGCTGATTTCCACTTAAAGACAACACATTTGCCTCTACGACGTACTTTATAATTTATAGCTACAGTGATTTACTTTTGCTCATTCCACTCTTTTTAGGTAAAATCTAGTTTAGTGCACTTGCCAGACACTTTCTGGGGATCACTCTGCAATGAATGACAAAGTCTTCCTCGCATTTTCCCGCAGGAGTTAATTGAGGTACTTACATCATTTGTAAACATTTACTTGGTATTCAGACAGGTTGACTTTTTCACTAATCATCAAGCATTAATTAACAGTTTACATTATGAGCAGACACATAAACTCTTAGAAAAATTACTACACAAAAGAAAATGTAAGTGGTGAGAATACAAATGCAATACAAGTAACTTCCATACTCGTGAACGGCACTGGTGCGTCAGACGGCTCAGCAGACCTGTGCCCCTGAGGCGCTCCGGGTACAGTTCTGCACATTTTCATTCTTTCTTCAACATCTTCACTCTGGCTTCATCATGGTTGGTTATTTGGCTGAGAAACAAGTCCCTTTTTTAGATTCTAGCATCAAATTTTTAACTATCAAAAGTACTAATATTAAGAATTTTGCTGGGCGGCACCCGTAGCTCAGTGGGTAAGGCACCAGCCACATTCCACCAGGGCTGGCTAAAACAACAACAACAACAACAAAATAGCTGGGTGTTGTGGTGGGTGCCTGTAGTCTCAGCTACTTGGAAGGCTGAAAAAAAAAAAAAAAAGAATTTTGCTTTTCCCCATGGCCAATAATTTTCAGAAAAATAGATTATGTAGAAATTATAAAGATGGAGAAGCGATTGTGAAATTATACTCAGTTAAACAAAGACTCAGACTAACATTTATAAGTATGATCAGTACTAAATTCATCTGAATCTTTTAGAAAGTTTTGGGATGACCAGAGCAATAGAATACGTATTTTACCCAATTTAAAGATTGTATAATTTAAATTCACATGCCAACACTATGTTGAGTGGAATAGTCTAATTAAAAGTTTCATGATATCTATTAGGAAAAAATGAGGACATATTTAAAAAAGGAAATACTTTTGAAGAAATTGAACAGTTTCAGGAAAAATTCCAATTCCTATGTGGCCCCAAATAAAAACCATTGGGAAAGTAGAAGGGGGAACATAATAACAGCACACGCACAGCCTTTATCCAGGTCTCATCGTCGGCCTTGAAGATTGCTAAAGAAGCACCCACACAGCCACCCACACTTTATCCAGGTCTCATCGTCAGCCTTGGGGATTGATTGATAAAGTGTTACATCAATTGTGGGACAGTGTTAGGTGTGGCTGTCTATGACCATGCAAATCTCATCTTTTCGTAAAGGCCTGTGCAATGGCTGTCTCATGGACGTAGCACAAGGAGGGTTTGTTTTAGCTGCTCTGTCTGTGAGCTGCCTACCAGTAGAAGGTGCTCAAATAATTCTGAGTGAATGTTCTTTGGTCCTTAAATCTCTGACGCTCTCAATAACTATTCATGTCAAACAATACACATAGATACACACAACACATATATGCTTCTATACACACACGTATTTTTATGTTACATACATATATAGGTTTCTCTATATACATTTTTACCACTGGGAAATATTTTGTATGGTTGTGTGGCAGGGACATTCAGTGCTAGCCAAATAATCATTTGCTGTTCTATACATACAAAAGTTTTGAGACAGACTATGTTATGGTCCATTATTTCACTTCTAAGAAACACATTTGACAATGTCCTTTCTTTTTTATTTTTATTAAATCATAGCTGTGTACATTAATGCAACCATGGGGTACAATGTGCTGCTTTTATATACAGTTTGAAATATTTTCATCGAACTGGTTAACATAGCCTTCATGGCATTTTCTTAGTTATTGTGTTCAGACATTTGTATTCTGCATTTAGTAAGTTTCACCTGTACCCTTCTAAGATGCACTGTAGGTGTGGTCAAGCTTGGTTTATCAGTGTTGCTGGGAAGGATTCATTTTTTTCCATCCATGAGGATTTTTTGTTTCTTGATTTTTGTATATCTCAAAACTTTCATAAAGATCCATGTATTGCCCAGCTTCCACCACAGAGCTTTGAACAGATGTGTCATGTGTCATGTTTAGACCAATGCTATTGGGAAACAGGGTCTCTCTGCCCTGCTTTGTGCCCCCTAATGCAGTTACTTGAAGGGCTCTTATTCTTGATTATAGTGACAGAAAGGAACGCTCAGGCTTTATTCGCCTTTAATATTAAACCCTCAGGATCCTGATTTTATATGTTATACAACAAAGGCCATCCTATTGTGAGCAATATCACCATCTAGCTAATGTGTATTATTTCACTTTTTCAATGATACTTATTCTAGAAAATAAATCCGGATGAAACTGTAGTCTGTGGGAAGACGTGTTTATAAAACTCCGTGTTCCTTGACAAGATCCTGATACAGAGTTGACATCAGGGTCCAGTAGTCAAGGGCATTGAAGTTCATTTCCGTCCCTTTCAAGTGGTCTCTGCCTCCTCTTCTCAGACAACAACCCCGCTGGACACACAGTCTGCACCTGGTCTCAATCCTAACCTTTATCTCTTTTACTTCTTTCAGGACTCATCTTCACAATCCAATAAAAAACTCATCTTAAATGTCTATTTCTTCTAACTCCCTTACTCTGTAAGAGGAGCTTTAAAGTTCCCTTTCATAATTTCTCCTTATCACTGAAGACCTCTATGTGGGAATTCCTTTATTTTTCAGAAACATTAATTTTTTTTAGTTCTTTATTAAATCATAACTGTGTACATTAATGCGTTTATGGTGTACAATGTACTGATTTGAAAACACTCAAAGAGGCAGACAGAGAGTAAAAACTGACGTTTCCCTGGGAGAGCTGTGGGATCCTTCCAAAAGATCAAACATTCGTCTTACAGGAATTCCTGAAAGAGAAGAGGATGTTTCCAAAGCCACAGGTGCTCTACTCCAAGACATTATGGAAGAGAATTTTCCAAGCATTGCAAGAGATACTGAAATTCAGATAGCAGACAGTTTCAGAATCCCAGCATGACTCAATCCAGATAAAGACATTTGCACCAGAAGCATGAATTTATTAATTACTTTTCCAGACTCATTACCCACTCATCCCTTCACCCTGCAAACTGGTTTCACACTCGCTGCACTCCCAAAAATGCTTCTGTTCACACAGTCTGGTCCCCAGGGTCTGGTGGCCTTTCCCTAGCACATTCATAACATTCAAATATTAGCACAATGGACAATTTTTGAAAGATTGTCCTTTATTTGAATTTTAAAACATTAGATTAAGGTAAACTCATTTTTCTCCATAGCACAAATTTTATCCAAAGTATACATAAACATGAACCCCCACAAAGTCTAAGATTTTACATTGATAAAAATGTTTAATCTTTTTTCTTTCATGTATTTCTCTTTATCCAACCAAAAAAGAAGAGAGGGGAGGTGAGTGGAAACTTGCACACTTTCTTTGCTTTCTTTGGAGGTGTTTTGTTTTTTTTTTTAATTTTACAGAATGTTACTATTTTGGATGAGGACGCTTTCTGGGTAACCAGGCGGAGAAATGAACGATAAAAGGGTCCCCTTGCAGCGCTTTGAGGTTAAAGTATTCTGTGTATCATCACGGGGTGCCTTTTTCTAATCTCTTTTCCATTTGGTTGACTATTTTGTGACACAGGAATTTGTAACTGAACCCTGTGTTCGCCGTTTGCAGGTAACCTCCCTTACCAAGGCGAGGGACTTCCCCGCTCCACTCACAATCTTGTCCCTCAGCAAAGCTCCCCCCACCTTTGGGGCAGCTTCGGAATAAATTTTTGATTAACCTTTAGGCTTTCTCAGAGATGAAGTTAAATGATTTTACCCCTTTAGAAGGGGATTTTACATTTGTTCTCTAAATTCCCTGGGTAGTCATTCCACTGAGTCCCATGTCTGGTTATGCCCTAGATGAAAATCCCTTCCACATCAGTCTGCCCGGCGCTGAGCCCTCCCCAGAAGGCAGCGCTGGGTGTGCAGGTGTTCTTGGATGGTTTAGGCATTTTGTTTTGGAGGAAGAAGTTGATATTAAGTTTTAGTCTCTTCTACGATACAGACTCAGTGCTAGTGACTGTGTAGGGTTCTTAGGTGGATTTTCTTAAGCTTTCTGCTTATTCATTAGGAATAAAAATTTCTGTATGAAATACGGCCTCTGTTATAATTAGCAACAATAAAATTTTAAGTTTCAGAAAAAGGCTGATGATCTAAAATGACTTTAAGAACCCCCACACACAATCTAGCAGGAAAACAATAAGATAGGTATGTTGCATGTTAAATATAATATTACCTGAAACAGATTCTCAGCTAGACTTAGACTTTGATTCTCATGTGCACATAAGTGGGAGGCTTCATTATGGAAAATGACAGTGTAATAAAGCACTCCGGATAATCCTGCTGTGTCAAACCCCGCTGCAGAAACTCAAACTTACAAATTACACGTGTCAGTCTTGTATAGGTAGGCGTTAATCTTGATTGCACGGGTGTGCAAACATTTGACACACTTCCTTCACAAATGTATATTTCTCCAAGTGTCTGCTGAGCCCTGGGAAGAAGGTTGCAGGGTTGTGTGGGCAGCAGGCCTGTGACTCCACAGGGGCACGCTCCTCTGCTCTGAGTGGCCCTCCCTCACAATAGGGCACCAACATTACCAGGATTTGCAGAGCTGGGTTTGAGCCGCCTCTCTCCTCGCTCCTTTTCCCCTGTCACCTGTCCCCACCACCGCCTGGCAGGTAGAGACACCGTCTTTTGAGCAGCTGTTCTTCCTGCTCCTCTCATCTGCTCCTCTCTATGCAGAGGCGAGAACCACCTTTAGAAACAGATGTGTCCTGTCACATTTAAGATATTCCAAGGACTTTGTCTTGTGTGCAACAAATTAAATTTTACCACCCTATGAAAGGTATGAAAACCTTGGAAACCTGCCACCGCCGTCCCCCTGCGTTTCCCCTCCACCTTAACCTGCTAGCTTCTTTTTTGTTTTGTTTGTTTGTTTGTTTTTTAGAGACAGTCTCACTTTGTTGCCCTTGGTAGAGTGCCTGGCGTCACAGCTCACGGCAACCTCCAACTCCTGGGCTTAGGTGATTCTGTTGCCTCAACCTCCCAAGTAGCTGGGATCACAGGTGCCCGCCACAACACCCTGCCATTTTTGGTTGCAGTTTGGCCAGGGCCAGGTTTGAACCTTCCACCCTCAGTATATGGGGCCAGTGCCCTACTCACTGAGCCACAGGTGTCGCCCATCCTGGTAGCTTCTTATTTCCATCATCCCACCAGGGAGGGTGAAGAGGAGCTTCTGTCCCCGGGGATGGGGGACCCGAGCTGGAGCTGGCCATGTACAGGGGTGCACAGGCACATACGTCCTTCCTCAGGCAGCTAACAGTTCCTGGAGGGAGTGTCCATCCAAAACACCCCAAAAGGTGTGTCCCCACATACCCAAACCCAGCTATTCCTTGAGCTAACAGAGACTGGCATTTGCTGCCTCAGGCCACAAGTAGCAGGAGGCAGAGCAGGGCGTGGGCCGTGCTGTCCCGTGGGCAGCTAGGGCTGGGCAGGGCCGACTGGGGCCGCGGCAGTTTCCTCTCTCCCTCCTTGGTCAGGGGTGTGGACGCAGCAGCGAACACTCATGCCAGGGATTTGGAAACTCGCTTTCTTTCATTGGCGCAAGAGAAGCCGAGAACGTGGAGTGGAAACTGTCCGAGGCAATACCTTCACTGCGTAGCATGGAGTGAAGAAACGGCTTTGAAAATTGTTTTATTACACCCTTCATTCCATGTTTAAAATCAATTGCTGGCATAATTATCTGTTTTTCTGCTCTCCTCTGCTAACCCAAAACATAACATATAAACATAGCTGAGGTAACTATGGATAAAAATAAGTGATCTTCAGTAGCAAGTGGAAGAAATGTCTGGATGTTAGTTTTGACTTACTTAGAATGGTTGGAAATAAAATCTGGAAAATGACATGTAAGAACAAAGAAAGCTGGGAAAATAACAAATGAGTTTAAAGAATTAGTGCCACAGGTAACTCTGCTTCTGTGATTTTAATATTAATAATCTTAATAAAATAATCTTAATCTTTAGATATGTTACTGAAAGACCATTCTTTTTCCTTGGGAGTGTTTGTGGAGAGAATGAGTCAGTTTTATCCTTATTATTTTATTAAGGAGAATAGGAATTTTTCATCGCTGTCAATATGAAAATTGTTAGAGCATAAAATGTACTGCACATATGAAATATTTTTATTTGTAAAATACCGTTTTGTTGGGCAGCACCTATGGCTCAAACGATTAGGGCGCTGGCCCCATATACTGGAGGTGGTGGATTCAAAAACTGCAAAAAAAAAAAATAATGTTTTGTTTGCAGAATAATTACTTAAGGAAAGAGGAATTTGCAAAACAGGGATAAACTGTAAATAAAATAAACTATAAATACTTTTAAAAATTTCTCATAGACCAAAGGAATATACCTTCACTTGTTTAGCCCCTTAGCTGTCATTCACAGCACAACAGAATACGAGTGAATGAAACCTATGCACAGGTGGATTTGATTTATGACGAGCATATTCCCGGCCGGATTAACCCAAGTCCCTTAGTTCAACCAAGCAGGCACCAATGGAGATGACATGATTGAGAATGTGTTAATTGTTGGAATACTATGCAGCATTAAAAAAATGGACTTTACCTCTTTTATGTTTACATGGATGGAGCTGGAAAATATTTTTCTTAGTAAAGTATCTCAGGAATGGAAAAAAATATCCAATGTACTCAGTACTATCATGAAACCAATTTATAATCACTCACACTTTCATATGAAAGATGAATCACAACTATAGCCCAGGATGAAGGAGGGAAGGGGAGAGGGATGGGAAGGGAAGGAGGTGGTTCAGTAGAGGGAGGGTAAATGGAGGGACCACACCTATGGAACATATTGCAAGGGTACAAGTCAAATCT
>CAUYRH010033783.1:0-58182 GCA_963574655.1 Perodicticus potto | reverse complement strand
GACTACAGGCGCCTGCCACAACGCCCGGCCATTTTTTGGTTGCAGCCGTCATTGTTTGGCGGGCCTGGGCTAGATTTGAACCTGCCAGCTCAGGTGTGGGTGGCTGGCGCCTTAGCCTGTTGAGCCAAAGGTGCTGAGCCTGATTCCCTCTTAAGATGAAACATTTATCATGCTTTTACTTCCACCTACTTTCTTTTACTCAGTCTATCTTGGTTGGTATAATCTGGAATTGCATCCCAGGTTAGAGTTATCTTTTGACATTCTTATTCTATTTTGTAATCATATTTCCAATCATTATTTAGACTTCGTTCCACAGATAATAGATTTTAGTGTTCACTTACCAGTCCCTTTACAGCACAAATTAGCCTTTGTTAACCTCTTTGCTGTGTGTTGTGGTTTCTAGAAACAACCTTGACATACCTTTTCTTTTTCTTTCTTTTTTGTAGAGACAAGAGTCTCACTGTATCGCCCTTGGTAGAGTGCCATGGCGTCACCCAGCTCACAGCAACCTCCAACTCCTGGGCTTAGGTGAGTCTCTTGCCTCAGCCTCCCGAGTAGCTGGGACTACAGGTGCCCGCCACAACGCCTGGGTATTTTTTGTTGCAGTTTGGTTGGGGCCGGATTTGAACCCGTCACCCTCGGTATATGGGGCTGCTGCCCTGCTCACTAAGCCACAGGCGCCACCCTGGAGATACCTTTTCTTAAGAAAGGTATAGACAAGATGGGCTTTCTAAGTCCTTGAGTAGCTGAGACGGTCTTTTTCTTGTTTTCATACGGTACTTGTCACTTGACTGAATCCGTAATCTTGATTAGCTAGTCCACTTCTTTAAAACTAAGGGCTGACATATATTCTCTTGGCATTTCATGTTTCGGTTTTATGGGGGATGCTGAAAATAGATGAGCTTTCTTTCTTTTACATTACTTTCCCTTTCCTCCAAATGCTCAGAAGAATTTTTTTTGTTACAACTACCATATTTACAAATTTGACCACAGGTTGGTTTCTTTCTTTCTTTTTTTTAGTTTTTACTTTTTTTTTGTAGAGACAGAGTCTCACTTTGTTGCTCTCAGTAGAGTGCTGTGGCATCACACAGCTCACAGCAACCTCCAACTCCTGGGCTCAGGCGATTCTCTTGCCTCAGCCTTCCAAGTAGGTGGGACTACAGGTGCCCGCCACAATGCCTAATTATTTTTATGTTGCAGTTCAGCAGGGGCCGGGTTTGAACCCGTCACTCTCGGTATGTGGGGCTGGTGCCCTGCTCACTGAGCCACAGGCACCGCCCCAGGTTAGTTACTTGTTATTAACTTTGCTTGGTACTCAGTGAGCGACTTTGAAATGTGGATACTCCATACCCATCCCCTTACGACAGCTGTTACCATCCCCATGGGGCAGGTGAGCAAATTAAGGTAAAAAAAAAAAAAACTCAGGAAAGGTCAACAGCAGAGTGGAGGTTTGAACTTATTAGGTTTATTTTGCCCTAGGGCCTGAACTTTTACCAATTTTCCCATGCAATTCTTTTTAAAGTAAAAAGAAAACTCCTTTTTACTCTATAATAGTGGGACCCTGCTTTTGTTTCCTGGGTTCCTGATTCTCCCTCAGCGACAAGACACAGGCCCATCTAGTAGACCTCGCTTGTCTGGACTTTATAGCTACTATTTCCATCTCATCATCTGTTTCTTTTATATTAGCACAGAACACAGTGAACTTATTCCTTATATTCAGATTATGTTCTTTGTAGTTTCGTATCTGCTCTTTTCTAATCATAATGCGGATTTAAATTTTTAAATGGCTTTTTAGATTTTTCCTCATCAATTGCCTGTTTGCTACATCCACAGACACCCCAATCCCTTGCTAGTTTTGTTCAAATATTTTCTAGCAATTTTTCTGTCTTATGTAGTGAATAAGGCTCTTCTGGCATCTTGGGTACCATGTTGTCTCTCTTTTAGGTCCTAGAATATTTTCGTAGGTGATTTTATTCTCCCTAATGACCTCTGATGGGAGGTCTGCCCAGGGCCCATGGTTTCCCATAAACAGTAGGAGTGGACGCTGTTAGAATCCTCCTCAGCTCTTAAGGAGGAGGGATTGTTGACGGGAATGTACTTGTTCTGAGTACGTTGTTCTGAGAAGAAAATGGAGATAGTTAAAAGTTGCAGCAAGGCCAGGGAGCGGGACAAAGAAGGGGAGATTTTGCTTACGTGCTGTTTATTTGGTTACAGGGTCATCTTGTGGACCTGAGTCTGTTTGCAGCAGCCTGTATACCTGCGGTTTTACTTAGCAAGGTCATGAAGCCGCTGCCTGGCACATGAGGCCTCTCCCAACCTCTCCAAGTACTAGTTGTCTTTTTCTTTTTTTTAAATTTCAAAATATTAATGGGGGAACACATGTTTTATAATGCTTAAACCAGGGCTATTAGTGTTCCTACCTCCTAGACAGTGTTCATCATACCTGTTAGGTAGCTTTCTACTTCTCCCTTCTTCCCCCTCCTCACTTTCTGATTTCCAATGACCTTGACTCACCTCTGTACCCATCAATTAGTTACAACTTATTCATGAGTACCTGTCATGTTTGTTTTTCCTTTCTTAAGATATTTCACTTAGGATAATGTTCTCCAGTTCCATCCACATTGCTGCAAAGGACATTAATTCATTGCTTTCTCTGGCTGAGTAGTACCCATGATATACATACATCACATTTTGTTAATCCACTCGTGAATTGATCGCCTAGGTTGATCCACATCTTTGCGATTGTGAATTGTGCTGCAATAAACATTTGAGTGCAGGTGTCTTTTTGATAAAATGACTTCTTACCCTTTGGGTAGCTGCCCAGTAGTGGGACTGCTGGATCAAATAATAGGCCTATCATTTTACTATCTTTTTTTTTGTTAAAGAATGCCATTCATTTATTATTTTGTTTTGTTGTATTTTTTTGAGACAGAATTTCACTTTGTCACCCTTGGTAGACTGCTGTGGCGCCATAGCTCACAGCAACCTCAAACTCTTGGGCTTAAGTGATTCTCTTGTCTCAGCCTCCCAAGTAGCTGGGACTACAGGCACCCACTACAATGCCTGGCTATTTTTAGAAATGAGGTCTTGCTCTGGCTCAGGTTGGTCTCGAACCTGTGAGCTCAGGGAATCCACCTGCCTTGGTCTCCTAAGTGCTAGGATTACAGGTGTCAGCCACTGTCCCTGGACTTTACTACTTGTCTTAATCGCCTTGTGAGATCTGGGGGTGGAGGGCAGGGAGGGAGAGGGTATCTGGAGGACAGCACAGTGCTTCTCACTTGGATTGTCTGTGCCCCAACCTCTGTGAACTTGTGTCTTGACCTCAGGATGAGGAGGCTGCAAGATGAATAAGAAAATCTTACAGAACTGGTTTTTCTGCAGTCCTGGAAAGGGAACCAGAGACAGTGGCATGGAGAGTGGTGATAGTGGGCAACCATTGGTAGTAGGTGTCACGGGCAGGGTGGCTGCTAAGCTCTTATTTCACACTCTTTTTATCCAGAATTGGGTTATGGCTTCTGCATATAGACCCAGAGTGCTGGGTCACAGAATCCCAGTCTCTTCAGCAATGGCTCAGCCAAGATGTGCCCACACAGGGTTGTGAGCAGTTGGTTTAATGGCTCTTTGGTCACACCCATGCCAGCAGGTAACAGGGGTTAATATGACCTCTGAAACCCGAGCTCAGTGCCAGATGGTGTATTACGTCCTGGTTCCGCCCTGGGACATCCATTTCTTCCTCTCTCTGCGGGATCCACACCTTGCTGGCTGTAGGCGACCACTGAGCTATCAATGAAGTTAATTAAAGTTGGACAAACTCGATTCACTACCTCCAACTTCCCTGGGTCCACTCTGGCCTTTCCTGGCAACACGGAATCTATGAAGAATGCAGACGTTTCTCAGCCTTCACCTCGAATGGAATTTACATTTCCCTCATTCTCTGTCTTTGTCTGTCTCCCCCATCTCATTCCCTGTACCACTGACCTGCTAAATCCTTTTCCTCCTTAACCATTCTCTAGTAGACTTGGAAATGGCAGTTACGTTGGTGGGGGAGGTGGTCCAGATGTCATAGACCTTGGCCTGACAGTGGCAGCTGCAGCAGCACTGGGTATTCTTTTTGCCCTTGTGGGTCTACTCCCCATCTTGGTCCACTGTGTCTGTGTCCCAGGAGGCTGGCCATAGGGTCTCCTCCAGGCATGCTCCGGAGCCTGCAAGAGGTGGTCGTGTGCATCTACTCCTAACTCCAATTTTGGTGACTGTGGTAGTAATATTTATACCATGAAAATTGGCAAACACTACAAATAAGCACATGTGACCACACACACGAACCTCATAACTTTTTTTTTTTTTTTTTGTCTTTTTTCAGAGCTTGTTAAATATTTACTTACCAGCACACTGCTGGGCAGCATTGGTAGAGTCCTTGCCCTGTAGCTTCTGTTTGGGTTTGGCCACGAGGAGATACTTGAAAGGGATTGAAAGGTGGGAAGAGGGTGTGGCTACAGCCTCCGTCCTCCTTGCCCCTCCTAAACAGGTTCCTGCAGATTGGCAGCCTCCTTTTGAAGAGGCTCTAGCTCAGCGGTTCTCAACCTATGGGTCGCGATCCCCTTGGGGGTCGAACGACCCTTTCACAGGGGTTGCCTAAGTATATCCTGCATATGAGATATTTACATTACGATTCATAACTGTAGCAAATGAAATAGCAATGAAAATAATTTTAGGGTTGGGGTCACCACAACATGAGGAACTGTATTAAAGGTTCACAGCATTAGGAAAGTTGTGGACCACTGCTCTAGCTGCTGTTCATCAGTGCACCGTCCCCAGATCCAGAGCCTCCCTTTCCTTCTTCAGGGCTGTGGGTGGTAATGACCTGAGGCACCGTTCTACCCCTCCCTGGGTTCACTAAGCCCCGCCTCCATCGATAGTCCCTTCATGATACTTTTCCCTGATAACCCTTGTGCGTGGGCATTGCTTGTTTCTTTCCCTGACCCTGACTAAGACAAAACCTAGCCCCACGGAGTCAGGTGGGACTGCTGCGTGCCTTCCGTGGGGCTCCAAGTAGACAGTAAATTCCAGAGCTGTGGCTGAGATGCTTTCTCCACCTGCAGTCTTATCAGAAAACAACATACACATCAGGAAAAGCAAAGGTCCTTGTCTTAAGTGGGCTGGGAGGTGAGTGCTCCTGCTCACCTTCCCCGGCCACTGTAGATACATGTCCTTGGAACTCCCGAGAATCCAGAAACCAGAATTTAAATGCCACATGCCTAGAAGACAGAGACCAAGGCTTGTATTTCCCAGAGCACCTAGAGAAATGTAGGTGAACTAAAGGCATTTCTTCAAGCTACCACTTACAGAGTATTTCCTGCCCGCCAAGCCTTGTTTTATGAGTTTTTTTGGTTAGTTCCTTTGTCAATCTGGTGACATCTAGAACATCTTTCCCATGTAAGATTTTCCAACACACAAACTACAATAATGTTTTTAAAAGTACAAAGGAAACCATATGCAAATAAAGTTATGAAGACAGCAAAGCACAAAATCATGTTGGCAATGTATTTGCATCTTTTTTTCTTTTTTGCAGTTTTTGGCCGGGGCTGAGTTTGAACCCACCACTTCTGGCATACAGAGCCAGCACCTTACTCCTTTGAGCCACAGGCACTACCCTATATTTGCATCTTTATCAGCATATTCACGTGCTACCCCAGCAGCAAGTCTGACCCTGACTACCATTTTGCAAGACCGAGTTTGAACACCAGTGATTGTTATAGCAGCTTTCATGTGCTATGGAAACCGTTGTCCAGGGGCACAGGAGCTGCTAACACTACTGTGGCTTTATTTATTTGTTTTTGGCCTATATTCATGAGGAAGGAAATGCTAGCTCTCAGAGACGGGTTAATAAAAATGAAGATAACTCAAGACGCCATTCTCCCCCACCCCGGTCCAAGTTCATACACCCCATGCTCTTGTCCTCCAGTCTCTGACCCACCTGTTGTTGCCATCTCTGTGCTGTCAGAAGTCCTCACACCACATTTCTCTCTGGACAGCTGGTCCCTAGTTATATAGACCTTGGCCAAGGAGCAAACAGGAGACAGACTGGAGGGCTGGAAGAGAGAGAAAGGTCTTCTGTTTTGCTTGTCTCTGTCAGCATCGTGCCAACAATAATATTTCCTCCTACCAGTGGAAGGTGACTCCAGGAGCAGCGGGTACCAGCTCCCAGACTCACCACACCCCTAGAACCAGGATCATGGTGTCCCCTCAAAGGCACCAAAAGCTGGATGGCTTAAAGTGACAGAAATTTGTCATTTGTCCCGTTTTAGAGGCTGGAAGGTGTTGCAGAGCCACGCTCCCTCTGAGGGCTCTAGAGGAGAATCCTTCCCTGCCCCTTCGGTTCTGTGACCATCAAATCCTTAATGTTCTGTGGCTCCCAGGTGACTCCCCTTGACCATGTGGCCCCCTCTCCCTCTGTTTTTGCATCATCTTCCGACTCTGTGTCCAACTTTCCCCTTTCTGTCAGGACCATCTCAGAAGGGATCAGATTAGAGCCCACCCTGATGACTTCATTTAAACCCATTTACCTCTGCAAAGACTATTTCCAAATAGAGTCACTTTCAGAGGTACCAGGGGTTAAGACTTCAACATATGCCTTTTCTGGGGAGAGGCACAATTCGACTTATATCGCCCCTCCTCTGAGGACCCAGCTCTATGAAAACCTTCTCCAAGCTGCTGGTTCTCTTCCATTCCAAGCCCATTTGCTCCCCAAGCCTGGCCGGGAGCTCCTTCCTACTGTGATTCTTTTTGTGTTATGCTGCGGCTCCCTTTGGTCTTTAATCCTCCAGTCCCTGATAAATCAATTCCTTTATTATATTCTCTCTGTTAAAGTAACTGACATGGTTTAGTGTTCCATGCTAGACTCCCGTGAACACAGTCCCCCTGAATCCTCAGCCTGGACCCAGGGATAAGAAGGTATGATGGCTCAGATGGATATCCAGTGCTGATCCCAAGAAAGATCCTGGGATATAAATGAGGTTTATGACTATCACATCTTGGTAAGACTTTCAGGTTTGTGTGCCTTTTTTGAGTGGTTCCCTTATTGTGCCCTTGTAGCGATGCTTACGGCTGATGATTTTGTCTCCAGTGGTAGTGAGAATAGAGGGGACTGGGGTAGGTGGTCTTGGGTGAGAACCCTGACATCGGCAGGGAGATGAGTGCGACTACAGAGAAATGGAAGTGCTGAGTCCCTGGGCTGGGGCAGGGAAGAGAAGAACAATATGGCGGCTGGGCCTGAGAACTGGCTCTGAGAATTCCATAGGGAGAAAAGCTGTGGTGCCCTTTAACCCAGTGATCCTGCTTCTGGGAAGATATCCCAGGGAAATAATCTAAAAAGGAAAATGTCTAAACCCTGGACTCTTCCCAGCCCTTCTGGCCTGTGGGTACAGATGACAGCCTATGAACATTGATGTTCTAGGTTCCTGCACTCCCCAGGTCACCTGCAGACCTGGAGGACCTCAATCTCCTGCCTCAATGTCCCCCACCAGTTCTTGGGGTCCCTGCCAGTGTCTTGTATGTGCAAAGGACTGAGTCCCCTTCTTCCCTGCTCTTGCCTTCTTAGGGGCCCCCTGGCCTGTAACCCACTTGGGGGTGGCAACTTCCTCTGCTCCTACTGCCCCACCTGCCTGAAAACTCTGCCTCGGGGCTGTCTTCATGGGTGTGGCCAGCTCTACCATCACTCCCCTGGCTCCTTGACCTGTGCCCACTTTGTCTTTTATACCCAGATCAGGAAGTGATATCGCCTTGCCCCAGCCTCATAAGACCTTTCCCCCCAAAGACACCATCCACACTGCCTGTTCACT
Source organism: Perodicticus potto (assembly GCA_963574655.1). Classification (NCBI taxonomy): domain Eukaryota; kingdom Metazoa; phylum Chordata; class Mammalia; order Primates; family Lorisidae; genus Perodicticus; species Perodicticus potto. The sequence continues at coordinate 50,344 of CAUYRH010033783.1, read as the reverse complement.
CCTCTCTACAAAGATGAGAACCACTGCCTTGGTCAGCTGTAGAACAACGGCCACTGCCACTTTTATGTCCCCTCATCTCTGTCCCTACTAGGACAGAACAAGCCCCCTCCCCATTGCGTGTCATCTCACGGAAAGAGTTGTCTGAACAGTTGCTGGTATTCTCTCCTCAGTCTTCCGTTAGGCTTCTGGACTCCCATCTAGGATAGTGATCTGAAATGTGCTAGTACATTCATCAGAATGTCGGGTACAATTGAGAAAACCTGAAAGCAGACTGAAAGTTCTCTGGTGGAGAAGTGAGTGGGTGAATTGGGCATATAACCTCTCGTGAGATAATATAGAGCCTGGAATAATGATGGAGACTCCATAACATAACATTAAAAAGGTGCTTAAGATTTAATGGTAAGTGATAAAAAAATACATTTTACTATACACTAATGTGATTTCAGCTATATAAAAATGATATATGCTAATGAAATGAATAGAAAATGGGCTTGAACGAAGGAAAAACAGTTCAACTTGAAAGGTTGATAGTGTGAGTTAACTTTTTCTTTTACTTTAGAATCCCATCAATTTATCCATAATGTTGTTTATTTAATAAAGGGTAAAAAATTATTAGGAAAAAAAGTGATAAAAGGCCCAGAGCGTGTTTTGAGATCTTCTTTGCACATACTTTCAGGTTATATCTGAATTCCAGGTGGGGGGATCAGCCTCCAGAGATAAGGGGTTGACAATATTACTCTCTCTGGGACCATTTTTGGCTTGAAATTCTGGAAGTTGTACAAAGTCCCTTTTTGTCTACAGTGGCAACATGTAATCCCAAATCTTCAGGAAGAGAGAGTAATAATGCTTCACTGTGAAATTGTCTCAGTCTATTTACGCCACTCTAACAAAATACCCCAGACTGGGCAATTCATAAATAACAGAAATCTATTGTTCACAGTTCTGGAGGATGGGAAGTCCAAGATCAAGGCGCTAGCAGATTCAGTATCTGGTGTGGTCTTGCTCTCTGCTTCAAAGATGACGCCCTCATATTGTGTCCTCAGGTAGAGAATGGGTCAAACACGCTTCCTTTAGCCTCTTTTGTAAAGGGTGCTAATTCTAGTCATTGGCTCTGAGTCCTCCCAACCTAATAACCTCACAATAGCACACCTCTGTAATACCTTCACACTGGTAGCTTCTAGCATATAAATTTAGGAGGACGCCAACATTCCAACCACAGGAGAAATGTTGAATACCAGTCAGATCACTAACATTCTGATAATCCCCTTCTTCAAAACCATCAGACTTCCCGCAACTGGAGGAGGTCTAGAAGAGAAAGCAATCTGATTGAATGTCAAAAGGCTGGTGCTCTTTTCTTGGTGCTATATGAGCTTAGCGTCACTCACCGTGGAGTCAGCTACTGAAACTACTCATCCACACTGCTGTCTCTGCAGCCTGGTAGCTCAGCCTTATCCCCTACACAGTAGTAGAGATGAGAAGTTGTTCAGGAGCTGGGCACCAGGAATGACCCCAGGTCCTATTTTTCCGCGACTCACTAGGAATTGGCTTGGTCCATTTGATTTGCCAAATCCACATCTGGACTTTCCCGTTTTCTGAACCCTTTGGGCTCCTAATTCACTTTGGACTTTCCACTTGGCTCTGTGCTTTGTGATGAAGCTGGTGGTTCTGCTCATTTTACACACCAGCACCCTGGGTAGCAGTGTGGATGGTAGCATAGGCCTGGACCCTGAGATCACTGAATCTCAGCCACCAGGAAGATGACTTCTAAACTTGTGGCTTCTGACTCCAGGAATCAAGCGATTGATTGATCAATCAATCAATATTGTTCCACTTTGATTTTTTTTTTTTTTTGAGACAGAGTCTCACTATGTCACCTTTGGTAGTGTGCTGTGGTGTCACAGCTCACAGCAACCTCAAACTCCTGGGCTCAAATGATTTTCTTGCCTCGGCCTCCCAAGTAGCTGGGACTACAGGTGCCCACCACAATGCCCGGCTATTTTTTTGTTGCAGTTGTCACTGTTGCTTAGCTGGCTCAGGCCGGGTGTGAACCTGCCAGCCTCTGAGCATGTGGCCAGTGCCGTAACCACTGTGCTACGGGCACCAAGCCGATATTGTTCTACTTTGATTCCCTTTGATTTCCAATGTGCTTGGTGGGGCAGTTTGCCTCATCTTTCTCACCTTGCCTGTTTGGATCTGACAACCCAAAATAAGTGGCTGAGACAAAGGTCTCAATTAATGGAGATTTCCTAAGCCTAAATTTGAGGATATGCCAGGAAAATACACAAACCACAGAAGCATCTGTGGCAGTTTTTCAAAAGGGGGATTTGGGAATTCAGAATTCCAAAGGGACAGGGCATATGGAAAGGAGAATGAAGAGGGAGGTGGGCAGGGAGGCAAATAATTACCATCTTGTGAGGCCCAGGAAATCTCTATTTTACATATTTTACATAAGAGCAAAAGGGAGTGAAGGAAGCTTCAGTTATATAGATATCTCTGGGTAGGCAAAAGAACAATTGATCTTGGCTCGTCGCCTATGGTTCAACGGGCTAAGGCACCAGCCACGTACACCTAAGCTGGCGGGTTCGAATCCAGCCCGGGCCCACCAAACAACAATGACGACTGCAACCAAAAAATGGCCGGGTGTTGTGGCAGGCGCCTGTAGTCCCAGCTACTTGGGAGGCGGAGGCAAGAGACTCGCTTGAGACCAGGAATTGGAGGTTGCTGTGAGCTGTGACGCAACAGCACTCTATCCAGGGTGACGGCTTGAGGCTCAGTCTCAAAAAAAAAAGAACAATTGATCTTGTCTCTGCTCCACACCTGGGAAGATAAACTTGTAACCAACATTCTCCATGGGATACCCACAGACTTTAGTTTTAGGAGCTAGATTTAGCCTATAAACCCAAAGTTACAATTTGCATGTCCTTGTTTATGGGTGGCTAGCAAAGAGTTTCCTTATTAATAATCAGTGGGACAGTCCTTCCCAGATGCCTAAGGCCTTGTACAGTTAATGCATAATGTTAGGAGCAGCTATTTATTTGGAAGAGGGCGTTGCATGACTCACCTTCAAGGCTTGACCTCCTCTTTTGCATAAGGCGTTGGGGACATAGTCCTGAGATTTTTAATTTCCTATACCTGCCTCAGAACTCTATATCTTACACGTTTTGAAATTGCCCCTTGGTTCTAAATATAACACTAGGGGTAGGAAGGGGTCTGGGCTGTCCTTTGCGGGGCTCCCATCTTCCTCCCCTGTCCAGGATCCCAGACTGGACCCTTAGAGGTCTGGGATCCTCTTCGTTGCTCCCCGATGAAACAGGAAACATAACTCCTGCTTGTGTGTCTTGCTGAAATCCTACACCTTCAACAGGCTCAACTGGCACTGGCTCGTGGGCTTGAGGTTATTTAAATACTTTGGGCCAAAGCACAAAACTCTTGCTACTTTTTAAAGAAACTGCTAAAGTATTTTGGACGTGGTGTTGTCAAACAGTCTGACTCGTCCAGAGACCTACCCAGGGAACTCGCCGCAGGCCCTGGAGCCCTGGCTGAGGGCGCTGCAGTTGGAAAGGAGGGGATGGAGGTTGAGGCCCGGTTCTGCCTCACACACATTCCAGGTGTGTGACTCGGGCCTTGCATTTCCTCATCTGAGGAATGGGAATAACAATAATACCTGCCCAACAAGGTCATGGTGAGGATCAAATGCGATGCCGTGAAAGTGTGAAGACAGGCAGTTGCCCAAATTGTGGGTGCTGTGTACTCATCATTGCACCAATTATGGTGGAGAACAAGCCGGGGCTTGAAGGACATGGAAGTCTTGGCCCTGAATGCCCAGGTCTTTTTTTAAAATTTATTTTATTTTTTTTTTATTTTGAGACACAGCCTCAAGCTGTCACCCTGGATAGAGTGCTGTGGCATCACAGCTCACAGCAACCTCCAATTCCTGGGCTCTAGCGAGTCTCCTGCCTCCGCCTCCCAAGTAGCTGGGACTACAGGTGACCGCCACAATGCCTGGCCATTTTTGGGTGCAGCCATCATTATTGTTTGGTGGGCCTGGGCTGGATGCGAACCTGCTGGCTCAGGTGTACGTGGCTAGCACCTTAGCCGCTTGAGCCACAGGTGCCAAGCCAGTGCCCAGGTCTTATGCACAGAAAGAAAGTGACTATAAGGGGAGGGGAGGGTGGATGGAGAGAGGGTAAAGGGTGGGATCACACTTGAGGTGCATCTTGGAAGGGTCAGGTGATTCCCACTAAATGCAGAACACAAATAATTTCACACAATAAATGAGAAAATCCCATGAAGGTTACGTCGAACAGGTGGATGAAAATATTTCAGATTGTATATGAAGCCCGCACACTGTACCCCATGATTGAACTAATGTACACAGCTATAATTCAATTTAAAAAAAAAAAGAAAAGAAAGTGACTGAGGCCGCAGTTGGTGATTCCTGACAGCAGAGGCCCAGTAAGAGCTGGGAGTCGGGTGTGGCAGAGGAAGAAGCAAACATTTGGAGTAACTTCAAAGAGTCCTGGGGGGGTGATAACATCACCGACTCGTGGGCCCACGGTTAAGAGCTAGGTGGATGACGTGCAGTCCTGCTTCTGTGCCGGAGATCGCAGGCTAGATGTCGTCCAAGAGCCTCCGGAGGCTAATAAAAGCCTCCATGAACTGCATAAACAGGGCAGGAGCCTCTGTCAGCACCTTCACCCTGGCAGTGATAGCATGAGACCTGAGTCACTGAAGCTGGGCTATCCAAGCATCCCGGGAGAAGTCGCTGCTTCTTAGCTCTTTAAACCCTCGAGATTGCATCCCAGGGGGCGGCTAAAATGTACCTCTGTTGATTTGATCCTTGTAGTGGAAGGAAACAGAGCGGGAGCAGCTGGGGCACTGGCTGGCAGGACGTGGCCGCTGCCCTTGGCTCAGCAGCTGAAGTCCTGGAGAAGGTGGCCTGCAGGGAGGGGAGGGAGAGCTCACGGGCAGCCCCACTGGGAGAACTGCCAAGTGAGACTTGAGTGCTAGCAGGAGATTGGCATTTCTTGGTTAGGCGTCTCTGCAGCAGCGCCCTGCCTTGTTTTGATTTTTAATTGATCAACTGTGGGGACTTGTTTTTGCACCTGTAATAGGTTGTTAAGGTTAAATGAAAAAGCTACAGTGAAGCATTCGCTAATTATCTAATACATAGTAGCTGTGACTGCCATGGCCATAGTCAGCCCTGCTGCTGTGTCATCTGTAAGGGCTGAGTCAGCCCTGTGTAAATGCTGAGCCAACACACAGGACTTGCAAATATGCAAGGCCCTCTAGCTTCACCCTCTGGCAGGGGACTGCAATTAGTCGTCTGCCCAAGAATCAGAGCCAGGTGGCAGGGATGGAAAGTGGAAGGAGCTTGAACACTGTGGCTCCTGTGTCTTTTCCCCTCTTCCTCCCCATTGATCCATCAAAGAACTGGATTTCTGGGGGTTTCTCAAGGAACCCTGCAGTCCCCCAGGGGACTTGGCCACAACCCACACACCTACCTGGCGCTCACCTCCTGCACCTCAGAGGTTCTTGTGAGGGGTAATGTGGACTGGAACTTGATGGGGCCATTTTTATCACAATAAGGGGGAGCCCTATGGCATTTGGTGGGGTCAACCAGTAATCTTAAGCATCCTGCAAAGTGCAACAGCCCCATACAACGAAGAATTGTCTCACCAGGCTTTCAAATACTCTGCTGGACATTCAAGTAGATGAAAGACTATTATTAATTCTCTGAGCAAGGTCCTAACTCTATTTTATGAATAAACAAAGGAGTTTTTTTCTTTGGAAAGATGTTTGGAGAACACTTAGAAATCTAAAAGTAGACCTGCCATTCTATCCCACAATTCCTCTACTAGGTATATGTCCAAAGACCAAATTACATTATAACAAAGACATCTGTACCAGAATGTTTATTGCAGCCCAATTCATAATTGCTAAGTCATAGAAGAAGCCCAAGTGCCCATCAACTCATGAATGGACCAATAAATTGTGGTATATGTACATGATGGAATATTATGCAGCCTTAAAGAAAGATGGAGACTTTACCTCTTATATGTTTACATGGACGGAGCTGGAATGTATTCTTCTTAGCAAAGTATATCAAGAATGGAAGAAGAAGTATCCAATGTACTCAGTCTTACTGTGAAACCAATTTATAGCTTTCTTATGAAAGCTATAACCCAATTATAGCCCATGAATATGGGGAAAGGGGAGAGGGGAGGATGGGTGGAGGGGGAGTAATTGGTGGGATCACACCTACGGTGCATCTTACAAGGGTACATGTGAAATTTACTGTGTGTAGAATATAAATGTCTTAACACAATAACTAAGAAAATGCCGCGAAGGCTATGTTAACCAGTTTGATGAAAACATTTCAAATTATATACAAAACCAGCACATTGTACCCCATGATTGCACTAATGTACACAGCTATGATTTATTTAAAAAAAAAAAAAAAAAGAGTTTTTTCCCCTGCAAGATTTGTTGGTGTTTTATTATTTTAATATGATAAAATCTGGCTGGACACAGTGGCTCACAACTGTAATCCCAGCATTTTGGGAGGTCAAGGTGGGAGGACTGCTTGAGGCCAGGATTTTGAGACCAGCCTGGGCAATATAGTGAGACCCTATCTGTGAAAAAAAAATGTTTTAAAACCTCTACACAACATAAAATTTACTATTTCAGCCATTTTCAGACAATCCAGTGACATTAAGTACATTTGCAGTTTTGAGCAACCATCACTATCTATTTTCAAAACTTTTTCATTCCCCAAATATAATAGAAAGTCTGTAAATACTAAGTATACCTCTCCACTCCCTCTCCTTCTAGCCCCTGGTACCTCTAATCTACTTTCTGACTCTGTGAACTTGCCTATTCTAGGTACCTCACATAAGTGGAATCACATGGTATTTTTCCTTTGTTTCATTAAAAACGTTACCAAGAATTGTTCACCATATTGGAAAATTACCATCATCAGTGAAAAGGCCACGTGGGTGGCGTCTGAATAACTGGGGAATTTACAACTATCTGTCTGCATTTTCGACATCCATTTTCAACATGGGCGCACACACTTGACAGTTTAGTATCTTTTCTAATGTAACTGTGTCCAAATGGTCACATATTATGATACGTAATTTAAAAAAAATTATATATTCCTTTTTATTCCCAAGTGAAGACATATTTTTGTGAAAAAAAATACATAAATGTAGTCAGCATACATAAGCTATTAATTTCATTTTAGATCAGTAAGTGGGGACATTATAAAAAATTATTATAAACAGGGACATTGGGCCCAGGAGGGTTGATAAACAGTCATTTGTCTCCTGCAGTCACAGAAAAATAAGCAGCCCTGAGGGTCCCTCCCTGGAAGGGAGGTTCTGTTGACTGACTGTGAACACTGCCTTGTCTGTACAACCTTGTTCCACCAGCCCCTCCTCCCTCAAACAAGAAATCCTCAAACTGCTGAACCTGTTGACTCTTTGGTCATTTCCTGACTTTGCTGGTTTGGCAGGATAGCCAGGCAGGGATTCTTGTGTCTATCTGCAATGCTGGGCATTGTTATTACTGTTATTTCTGGCCTTCGCCGTGGGCACAGGCATCATAAACACATTGAGATCAGATTGTTTCTAGACAATCACCTAAAATCGAAGGCACACGTTCACTATTGAACACTACGATTGATTCCAGCCCTAGCCCTGGGCATCGTATACTTGGCAATTTGGAACTGTATTTACTTCACAGCCTTGGTGCAGTCGGGCCTGCATCCGGCTGGGAACACTTGGCTGTCAACTTCTTCTGAATAAAAAGACGGGAAGTGTCATAGATGTTGTTTCCTAACCAATTGCCTCTTTATTATTCACTTCCTTACATTGGACCCAGAGTCTTTCTTAGGAGTGTGTAATACCACATGATTTTAGATGGGCTCAAGTTTGGTTGCTAAAATCAACTGGGTGTGTGCACGTGCCTTGGAGTCTGTCTCCTTGTTGCAGTGCAAGGAGAACGTCAAGTCACACGTGGATAATACAGTCTTTACACTTCATTCCTGTCTACCCTCCCTTCACTCAACGCTTGCTAGCTCGGTGCTTAAAGCTGATGCCACACAGATGAGTAAGATTCTTGGCTTCAAGGAGTTTGAAGTCTCCCAGGAGTGACTGACTAGGAAAATCAGAGGTGGCAATGCAATACGATGGGTAGTTTTTCACCACTATGGATCACAAAGTGATGGGAATATTCACCCCACTCAAGCAAAGAGGACACCAGGGGTGGGCACAGACAGAGAAAAGACCATGCCAAGACACAGCGAGTGCAGCCATCCATAAGGAAAGGAGGGGGCCTCAGGGGAGACTAAATCCGCAGCACCTTGACCTTCGCCTGTGAGAGAAGAAATTCCTGGTGTTTAAGCCACTCGGTCTATACATTTGGATACAGCAGCCCCAGCAGACTAATATAACCGCTGAGTCCAGAAAGTCCACGGAGGCATAATATAAGTTTTCTTTTTATAAAAATGTTTACAAAGAATTTTCACTTAGCAAGAGTACCAAGAATAATATTTTGAAATATTAAACAGACGTGTTTCCCATATACCCATAAATCATGTACCCCCACAGCCTTCTGCCATGTGGCCATGCTGTGGACTCAGGGAGGGTGAGTGTGGGCAATGCCTGAAATGAAAAGGTCATTGATGGGCGTTGATTTTCAAAGCTGACTTTGTTGATCCCATATTGAAATAACACATTTTCAAAGCCAGGCCTTATGGAGAGAGAAAATGTTTATTTTCTGAATTTTAAAAGCTCCCTTTATGTGAAGAGAGTTAGGGCCCGCATTCCAATATATAGGCCCTAGGTAGGAAGAACTTGGGCTGTTTCATAAAGAGGGTGTTGACTGGATACGAAGAGGAAACAAGAAGGATGATCAAGTACTTGCATCCTGGCTTTCCCTACCCCTCCAAAGGGGGAAGTTTTAGAAACATGCAGATAGTTTGGGGAATCCCAGAGCAGTGGCTTTGTTCTTTGGTTTTCCAGGTAGAGATCAGGGAAATGTCCCAGAGAACTGTTGCATCCAATATGGCGCCACCCAGGTAGTAGCTTATGTGTAAAGGGCTGAATGATGGACGAAGACAGAGAGCACAGACGGCCCCACAAGTTCCCAGTGGAGGATACAGAAGGGAGCTGTGTTGAGAGCCAGCACATTTGCTGTGGCAGCCACAACCCCATAGTGGAGGCCGTGGGTGGACACCACCTTCTGAGAGGCAGGAGGACGGTGTTATGACTCAGACCATTGTGAGTGTCAGACAGAAGACGGTGGAGGTGGGGCATGGAGTGGCCAGCTGGAACGAGAAACCCTGCCTCTTGCATAAGCACCTACCCTTGCATTCTGTGACCTCTTCTCCTGAGGCTGAGCTTGTGTGGGCGTTTCCCTACCCTGACGGAAGGGCAGGTGCGAATGGAGGGGGTTAGAAATCTTGAAAGATGATTTTTACCGGAAAGAGACCAAAGTAACCCAAGGAAGGCAAAGTTAAATTTGAAGATACAGATATGTTTAGCTGGAAAATTTGTACCCTCTCCCCCTCTGACCACTTCCTTTTTCTACTTCAAGGAAAGGCAGAATAACAATTATATAAAACAAAGTAGGAGGTTTTCTGGCACCTCTGAATGCACTGGACATAGTTTTGAAACACTACCCCAAGTGCATGATTTCTTCTGAGTTTTCTGAGGCGTCAACTCATCAACTTACACCATATCTCTGGTCTTCTTGGTAGGTAAACAAACCTGAGAGGGTGATTATTGCTCTGATTCTTGATTTGAGATTGTTTATCCTCTGTGGCATGTTACATGGCTCACACGTATTCTTTTTTTATTTTTTATTTATTTATTTTTTATTAAATCATAGCTGTGAACACTAATGCAATCATGGGGTACAATGTGCTGATTTTATATACAATTTGAAATATTGTCATCAAACTCACATGTGCTCTAATATCATGCAAGCAACATTTTAATTTTTTTTTGTTTTTGATTATTTTAATGAGCTAACATAGGTGCTAGCAAACTTTTCCTGGAAAGAGCCAGGAAGTACATATTTTAGGTTTTGTAGGCCACATTGTCTCTGATGTACTATTCCATTTTGCTGTTGTGTTGCAATAGCAGCCATAGGCAATGTGTAAATACATGGAATGGCTGCATTTTAATAAAATTTTATTTGCAGATGCTGAAATTCGAATTTTACATAATTTACATGTCACAAAAACTTCCTCTTTTGATTTTTTTCTCCCTTGGGCATTTTGAAAATGTAAAAACTAGGGGAGGAGTAATATGACAGACTAGAGACATCTCCTTGCTGGCTACTCGTGGTGAGACGGGAAAGTGACCATCAGCCACCTCTGGCTGGGGGACTCTGAACAGAAACATCACTCCAGAGGCACAGTGAAACAGCATGAAACTTTAGGAGCTGACAAGAGGTCTGGAGCTGAAGAAAACTGATGTGGAAGGCAAGTGCTTGGTACAGGCAGAAGCCAGCCCAGTCAGCAGGTTCTGTCATGGAGGGCTGGAGAGGGAAAGAGCTGTCCTGCAGTATTTAGATTTTGGACTGGCCCACTGCCTGGAGCGGCAAGTAGACTTGAACAGCATCCAGCAGCTAGGGTTGGATGCTGGGTGGGGTGATTTTCCCATTAGCTTGGCTGCTGGCAGGGCACACCATTGTGGGAGCCTGCCTGATTAAGAGGAATGGTCCGTTGGGTTCCTAGTGTACAGCTGGCGCTGGTGAACCTGCTGAGTTCGTGTGGCCATCCTTGGAGTAAGCTGAGCAGACCCTGCTCCCCCTGGGAGAGTCACTTTATTGTCAGAGTATAGTGTGTAATGAACCTCCTGGGAAATCTGATGAGAGCTTTGGGACCCTAGTCCCATGGAGACTGAATGCTGACAAAGTGAACAGGCCCAGATTGAGGGCAAAAAAGTCATGAAGACAAGATTTGGTCTCCTTTGCAACCAGAGAGTGGCTTCTGGCCCCCATTACATACAGAAAATTCAGCCTATGTTCTCTGTCTCCTAATACCACAATGCCACCTGGTGTCCAGGTCATATATTGCATATGTGTGTGTGTGTATTTTTTTTTTTTTAATTTTTTTTACATTTTTTGCTTCTTTTTTCAACTTTTCCCTTAGTTTTTTTCTCTCCCCCTCTCTTTTTTGGTTGTTATTTTTTGTTCAGTTTTCTTTTTTTTTTTTTTGTTTTTGGTTTGGTTGTATTTTTATTTTTTCACTTTTACTTTTTTCAATAGCAAGGGCTCCTCCATTTTTGTTATGGTTTTTCATCCCGTTTTATTTTTTCTTTCTTTTTTATTTCTTTATTTTCTCTCTCTTGGCAGAGATTTTTCAACTTTTCTCATCTTTTCCCTATAAATTTCTGTTGTATGAGAACAAAAAAATATATATTAAATTCCTCAAACATAACAACAATGAAGCCACAAAGTACCAAATCCTGTGGGATACTGCAAGAGCAGTCCAAAGAGGGAAATTCATTGCATTAGATAACTACATTTGAAAAACAAAAAAAGAGCACATCAACAATCTAATGAATCATCCTAAGGAAATAAACCGAGCAGAAGAAAAGAAATAACCAAAATTAAATCAGAAATAAATGAAATTGAAAACAAAAGAATCATTCAGAAAATTAATGAAACAAAAAGTTGGTTCTACAAAAAGTTGGTTCTTCAAAAAGATTAATAATAGCAATAAACCATTGGCTGAATTAACTAGAAACAGAAAAGCAAAATCTCTAATAACCTCAATCAGAAAAGAAAAAGGGGAAATAATAACAGATACCACAGAGATATACGAGATTATCTTTAACTAGTACAAAAGAAACTCTATGCCCAGAAATTTGACAATATGGAGGAAATGGACCAATACCTGGAATCACACCATCTCACTAGACCAGTGGTTCTCAACCTTCCTAATGCTGCCACCCTTTAATACAGTTCCTCATGTTGTGGTTACTGCCAACCATAAAATTATTTTCATACACCTGTATTTGTACTGGGTGTATGTGATGGTTTTAGGCAACCCCAAGAGGGGCTGCGACCCACAGGATGAGAACCACTGCCCTAGACTTAATCAGAAAGAAATAGATCTCTTGAACAGACCAAAATCAAACCTGAGATTGAAGAAACAATAAAAAAAAAAAAAATCTTTCAACACAAAATAAGCCCTGGACCAGATGGCTTCAAACCAGAATTCTATCAAACCTTCAAAGATGAGCTTGTCTTTTATACTGCAAAACCTATTCCAAAACATTGAGAAGGAAGAAAGCTTCCCCAAAACATTCTATGAAGCAAAGATTACCCTGATATCAAAACCAGGAAAGGATCCCACTAAAAAGGAGAACGACAGACCAATTTCACTAATGAATATTGATGCTAAAATGCTCAATAAAGAGATTACAACTATACATTAAAAAAGTTATACATCACAATCAAGTAGGCTTTATCTCAGGGATGCAAGGATGGTTTAACATACACAAATCCATAAATGTAATTCAACATATCAATAGAAGCAAAAACAAAGACCGTGTGATCCTCTCAAAAAATAGGCATAGGTGGCACTTTTCTTGAGCCAATATCATGAATGGAGTAAAACTGAAAGCTTTTCTACTTAAAACTGGAACCAGATAAGGATGTACACAATTGCCACTACTATTGTACATGGTTTTAGAAGTTGTAGCCAATGCAATCAGGTAAGAGAAGGATATAAAAGGCATCCAAATGGGAGCAGAAGAGGTTGAACTCTGGCTCTTTGCCAACAATACTATCTTATACTTAGAGAGTGCCAGAGACTCAACCACATGACTCCTGGAAGTGATCAAGAAATATAGGAATGTCTCAGGGTATAAAATCAATGTTCACGAATCAGTAGTCTTTGTATATGCCTTTAACTGCCAAGTTGACAAGCAAATCAAGGATATAATTCCATTAATAGTAGCTTCAAAGAAAATGAAATACCTACAAATATACCTAACAAGAGAGGGGAAGGATCTCTACAAAGAGAATTATGAAACTCTAAGAAACAGCTGGAAATATTAACAAATGGAAGAACATACCATGCTCTTGGCTGGGTAGAATCAACATCGTTAAAATGTCTGTACTACCCAAAGCAGTCTACAGATTCAATGCAATCCCCATTAAAATATAAATGTCATACTTTGAAGAACTGCTAAAAAAAATTCTTCATTTTGGCTTGGCACCTGTGGCTCAAGTGGCTAAGGCACCAGCCACATACACCTGAACTGGAGGGTTCAAATCCAGCCTGGGCCTGCCAAACAACAATGACGGCTGCAACCAAAAAAAATAGCCAGGCATTGTGGCAGGCGCCTATAGTCCCAGCTACTTGGGAGGCAGAGGCAGGAGAATCGCTTGAGCCCAGGAGTTGGTGGTTGCTGTGAGCTGTGATGCCACAGCACTCTATCCAGAGTGATAGCTTGAGGCTCTGTCTCAAAAAAAAAAAAATTCTTCATTTTATATGGAACCAGAAATAATCCTGTATAGCCAAGGCAATTTTTAGTAATAAAAACAAAGCCAGAGGCATCACTCTACCAGACTTTAGGCTGTATTATAAGTCCACAGTGATCAAAACAGCATGGTATTGGCACAAAAATAGAGACAGCGACGTATGGAGCAGAATAGAAAACCAAGAGATGAAACCAGTTTCTTATCACCATGTGTTCTCTAATAAACCAAACAAAACCATACACTGGAGAAAAGAATCCCTATTCAATAACTGATGGTGGGAGAACTGGATAACCACATGTAAAAGGCTGAAACTGGATCTACACTTTTCACCCCTTACAAAAAATTGACTCACAATGGATAAAAGATTTAAATCTAACATATGAAACAATAAAAATCCTAGAAGAAAGTTTGAAAAATACTTTTTTTTTTTTTAAGAGACAGAGTCTCATTTAGTTGCCCTAGGTAGAGTGCCATGGCATCACAGCTCACAGCAACCTCCAGGTCTTGGGCTTAGGCAATTCTCTTGCCTCAGCCTCCTGAGTAGCTGAGACTACAGACACCTGCCACAATGCCTGGATATTTTTTTTTGTGGCAGTTTGGCCAGGGTCGAGTTTGAACTCGCCACCCTTGGTATATGGGGCCAGCACCCTACTCACTGAGCCACAGGTGCCACCCTAAAAAATACTTTTAAGGATATCAGCCTGGGGAAAGGTTTTATGAAGAAGACTTTACTGGCAATTGCAATAACAACAAAAATAAATAAATGGGACTTAATTAAAAGGCTTCTGTACAGTTAAGCACACAACAATTAAAGCAAATAGACAACCTTCAGAATGGGAAAAGATATTTGCATGTTACAAATCTGACAAAGGCTTGATAGCCAGAAACTACAGAGAACTTAAATTAATCAATAAAAAAAGAGCCAACAATCTCATCTGTCACTGGGCAAGAGACATGAACAGACCCTTCTCTGACAATGGCTAACAAACATATAAAAAAAATGCTTATCAAACCTAATCATCAGAGAAATGCAAATCAAAACTGCCCTGAGAGATCACCTAACCCCACTAAGATTAGATCACCTAACCCCACATCACAAAGTCTGAAAGTTGCAGATGCTGGCATGAATGTGCAGAGAATGGAACACTTTTACACTGTTGGTGGGACTGCAAACTAATACAGCATCTTTGGAAAGAAGTATGGAGAATCCTCAAAGAACTCAAAGTAGACCTCCCATTTGATCTTGCAATTCCATTACTAGGCATCTACCCAGAAGAAAAAAGATCATTTTATCATAAGGACATTCGCACTAGTGGAAACAACCTAAATGCCCATCAACCCAGGAATGAATTAATAAACTATGGTATATGTATACCACGGAATACTATTCAACCATTTAAAAATATGAAGGCTTTATGTCTTTTGTAAACCTGGATGTAGCTGAAACACATCTTCTTAGTAAAGTATCACAAGACTAGAAAAATAAGTATCCAGTGTACTCAATACTAATATGAAGCAAGTGGATGATCTATACATGCCTACACAAGGGAAAAACTCAATTCAATTCAAGTTGCAGGAGGGAGGAATGGGGCAGTGGGGGGAGGGGAATGGGAGGGGATGGGAGTGCTTCCATTGAATGGGTATGATGTAGGGGTAAATGGCACACCTCCTGGGTGAGAGACACAACTACAACAGGGACTCCACCTAACAAATGCAAACATTATAACCTAATTATCTGTACCCTCACATTAATCTGGAAAAAAAAAATGTGGGGAATAAAAAGAGAATGACAAGGAGACTGGTAAGGCTGACATAAAGAGAGCCAGGTCTGGCAGCACCCATAGCTCAGTGGGTTGGGCACCAGCCACATGCACCAGGACTAGTGGGTTTGAACCTAGCCCAGTCCTGCTAAAAAAAAAAAAAAGAGAGAGAGAGAGAGAGAGAGCGAGCCAGGGCCAGAGGGACAAGCTTAGGACAGAGAAGAGAAAGGGACAAGTGTATGTGACCTACATAGTCTGTGTAGAGCTTTGGCTTTTCCTCTAGATGAGAAGGGAGACTCTGGAGAGTTTTGAGTAGAAGACCATTTTAATGCTTTAATGGCACCTATTCAGCTACTGGGACGAGAATAGATTAAAGTGGGACTGGAGAGGGTGGTGGGTTGTGGAGTAGGTGAAAAGTTAAAGGTGACTGATGGACTGGATGTGAGAGAATCACCCAGTAGGACTACAAGGAGTCCTTGCTGTCTATTGAGTCCTCCTGTCTGCTGAGCAAGAAGAGAGGTGAAGACTGGAGATGGGGCGAGGCACGGTAATATGCCCCTGTTGTCCCAGCTTGTGAGGCTGAGGCAGGAGGATCCCTTGAGTCCAGTAGTTCAAGGCTGCAGTGAGCTATGATTGTGCCACTGCACTCCAGCTAGATGATAGAGTGAGACCCTGTCTCAAAAACAAAAACATATTAAACAACAATACTCTGGATATTGGCTTGAGCAGCTGCAATGAATGAGACATTCTTTCTCCAGTGAGGAAGGCTCTAAGATGGAAGTGCCATGGGACCTCTGCAGGGACTCAGAAGCCTGATATTGGCCATGTTAAGATGAGGAAACCCTTTAGATACCCAGGTGGGGATGTCAAATGGGCAGTTGGATATAGGGGCTGCATGAAGCATAAAATTGGGTGCTCCTAGGTCCCAGATCTGCCACACATACAGTGTTGCCCTGGCATTATCAACACTCTTGGTGGGCCTGAGGCAGCACTTTAGGAGCTTTGCTGCCTGTGTGGGGAAGGAGGCTTTGCACAGGTTCCCCACAATCTTTTAGAGTCTGAGCCAGGATTCTATTTCAGTCCAGGCTCTTCCCCTAACTAGCTGGTTAATTTTGGATGGGGTGGTTAACTCTGCAAGGTCATTTCCTCATCTCTGTAATGGAGGTAACATCTGCTCTGCCAGGGATGCATTCATTAATTCAACAGGTATCTTTCAAGTGTATACACTGACTTTAAAGACATTATGCTTACAGTCCAGTAGGAAAGACACATACACTAGTAAACATATGGATATATAATTAAAACTGGATGGGTAATGAGACTAGACAAGGATCATGAAGGGCAGGGCTATTTACATAGTGTGCCAGGCTGAATTCTTCAATTCTTCAAGGTTGCCAAGATTCCAGCCCCCTGGTGTCCTGCCCTATAGAATCCCCTCCCCTTGAATGTGGACAGGCCTATGAAGATGATGGGATGTCACTCTCAATCAGGTTGTTTTGTATAAGACTTCATCTTATCTGACTAGAGAAGCAGATTCTCCTGCTTACCTTTCAGAAGCAAATAAGCAAGTTGTGAATTGCCTATGGAGGGGGCCACATGGCAAAGACCCAAGAGGGCCTCTGGAAGCTGACAGGGGGGCTCATCTGACAGCCAGAAAGAAAACAGGGACCTTGGTAATATAGCCAGAGAAAATGAATTCTGCTAACATGCAAGACAGCCTGGAAGCAGATCCTTCCCCAGTGAGCCTTCAGATGAGGACACGACCAGCTAACATCTTGACTGCACCCCTGTGAGTCCCTGAGCAGAAGACCTGGAGAGCAGGTCGAAGACTTCTGATCACAGAAACAGACAGATAATAAATGTGTGTGGTTTAGGCTGCTAAATGTGCAGCAATTGGCTATGCACCATAGAAAATGAATATATAAACTCAGACAACTATTTTAAATTGCACATGAACTTTATGGCCAGCCTGTATAGTGGCAAAAAAGTCTTCTCTGAGGATGTGACTTGCAAATTAATACCCAAAGGAGTCAGCATGGGAAGAGTGCCAAGGAAGAGCTCTCTGGGCTAAGGACTCCAACATGGGAAAGAAGTGAATGAGTTCAAGGAACAGAAAAGGGGCCAGTTCAGCCAGAGCCCAGTGGGTAAGGGAAAGTGGGGAGCAGCATAAAGGCAATGTGGATAAACGTTTAATCTTCTATAAATAGGAGACATGGCTCTCTTACTTGAGTTCAGAGCCAGGTCTGTGAATGTGGTATGGGATAAGCTACTATGAGAAAGGAACTTCCAGATAGAGTGGCTTAAATTAAAGTTTGTTTTTCTTCCATGCAGTACAGCAAAGGGAGGTGAGAGAGAGCTGGTGGGGTCACTTGCTGGCTGGACAGATTTGCCATTTTCAGCACGTGGTTTCCTTCTTTCCAGGGAGGGGGCAGTTGACTGCTTCAGTTGCTGCCACGTCCCAGCCAGTGGGAGGGGGAAAGAAAGAATAGAGGGCCTGGTGCTTCTGTCTTACTCAGAACTGTAATCCCAGCACTTTGGGAGGCTAAGGTAAGAGGATTGTTTGAGGCCAGGAGTTCAATACCAGTCTGGGCAACATACTGAGAATCTGTCCCTATAAGAAAAATTTTTTAAAAGTTGTCTGGGTAGGCTGAGCATGGTGGTTCAAGCCTGTAATCCTAGCACTCTGGGAGGCTGAGGCAGGAGTCCAAGAACAGCCTGAGCAAGAGCGAAAGACCCTGTCTCTAAAAATAGCCGAGCATTGTGGAGGGCACCTGTAGTCCCAGCTACTCAGGAGGCTGAGGCAAGAGGATCCTTTGAACCTAGGAGTTTGAGGTTGCTGGGAGCTATGATGCCAGGACATCTTAAGAGCAACAAAGTGAAACAGCGTCTCAAAAAAAAAAAAAAAAAAAAAGAAGTTGTCTTGGTATGGTGGCCCTTGCTCATAGTCCCAGCAACTCAGGAGGCTAAAGTAGGAGGATCCCTTGATCCCAGAAGTTTGAGGTTATAGTAAGCTGTGATCATGCCACTGCACTCCAGCCTGGGTGACAGAGTGAGGCATTGCCTCTAAGAAAAACAAACAACCCCCAAACAACTCATCTCCCTCACCAAAATCCCATGCTCCCCAACTGTCCCCCTCCCAAAAAACCCCTGTGATTTGGAGGTTGTACAGTTTGCTTCTGCTCTCCACCCACTGGCCCGTTCCTAGCCCTGTGACCACCCCTCCTGCCTAGAGTCTGGGGTAGGAGTCTTTAGCTTGCCCTTAAGAAGTCCTGTGCCCAGTATCTCCCTGCTAACTTAGAGAGCTATCTTTCTAAAAGTAAGCAAGAGAGAACAGCCTCTGGGGAACGATTAATAGGCTCTGCCCTAGACTAGCCCTAGTTAGCCACAAGGCTGCACATATCTTTAGCGTTTCCCCCCAGGGCTCCAGGATAACAGAGGTGACATTCGAAGTAGACTGTCACTTGTCTTCTCTTATCTCCCCGTGATTTCCCAAGAATGGGATGAGCAGCCAGAGAGTGGGTGCCAAGGCTTGTCTCTCATTTCTAGCAGAGCCCTGGAAAACACAGCTTCCTCCCACCTCTGCCGTAACCCTTCCCCACTCAGTGCATTTCTGCCGTGTGGGCTTCTTCTGGCGTCCATCATGCCGGGAGCTGTGGGAGCAGGCGGTTCATGTGTTTGGCATGCTCTGTAACTCACCAGCACTCTTTCCTGCATGTCAAAAGCATTTATTAACATTGCTTCTAAGAATAGTACCTAGTAGGGCTGGACTGGCACAGACACGCAAGAAGGTGGTGTGGCCCCTGATGCGCTTTCGCTGTTCATGGGACATGACAGAGATCAGCTCAGACTTGTCAGTTACTGATCCCATTACTAGAAGTCATGCTTTGCTGGCGCTCACAGAAACATGCAGCAACTGCGGGCTGCAGGGTGTTCTCATGCTCCACTCATGCGGGCTGAATTGGGAGAGTTTGGTGTGTGTGTGAAAGGTACAGGTTCCAACTCTGTAGCCCAAGGATATTATGAAATGGGGTGGCCATTCAGGCTGGATCTTGCCTGCCTTCCCAGTTGCAAAATGGAAAAGGAAATCAGAGAAAGCAACATTACCTGGTTTTGTGTGGCTGGTGACCTGTACCCCTCCAACTCCGCTCATCTCTCAGTCCTTTACTTAAAAAACTTTTTCTGGCAACAACTGTATAAGGTGCTAACCTCATCAAACCCAGTTTTATGCCAAGAACTACATAGGGAGCTTTCCATGTATTATGCTCTTCGAACCTCAAACAAGTCAGAACCATAGGTACTGTTGTTGTTTCCATTTCATAAATGAGGAAAAAGACTCCAAGAAATTGTTATATATTCAATGTAGTGTAGTTGATAAGGGGCAGAGCCAGAGTTTGAACCCTGGTCTTTGTGGTAACCCCTGTTTAGATGGGCATAGGGGAATTTGCAACCTCTGATTGCTTCTCCCCACCATGGCCTGGCAGCTAAGGGCCTTCCCTATGTGGAAAGCAAAGGGCATCACAGTCTGGGGAAGCCTCCTCATATTCTCCTGCAGCAGGCCAGTGTAGGCCAGCCTCTGCCTCCACTTTCCTCTTTCAACTCTGTCACCTCACCCCAATCCTGACATACCAGGTTGCTGGTTTTCTCCAGGGTTAGTTACTGGGCTCTGAAAGCTACTTGTTTTCCAGGCTTTTCCACCAGTGCTTCAGCTGTAGGACAGTCAATTTGGCCTTTGTTGGCTGGCATAGGACCCTTGATCCAGGGCGTAGTGCTCTGAGCCCTGAACTAGAGCTTTGTAAATGAATTGTTAGGACAAGCTGTGGTCTGAATGTGACCCCCAAATTCTTACTTTGAAATTTAACTGCCAATGTGACAAAATTAAGAGGTTGGGGTCTTTAAGGAATGAGTAAGTCTTGAGGGTGTCACCTCTTATAAATGGGATGAGCGAGCTTCCAAAAGGGCTTGAGGGAACTAACTAGATCCCTTTACCCTTCAACCTTCTGCCCCGCAAGGACCCAGCAACAAGCTGCCATCTTAGGAACAGAAGGAAGCCCTCAGCGGACACTGAATTTTCTGGAGTCTTGATCTTGGACTTCCTAGACTCCATAACTATAAGAAAATAATTTTCTGTTTTTTACAAATCACCCAGTCTTAGATACTTTGTTATAGCAGCCAGGAACAAACTGAGACAGGACCCTTCTCATTTATTGTTTGAGTCTCTTGTAGTCCTGCCATGGGAAACTGAGCCTGCAAAAATATGACCTTGTAAAACTGATCTGTGAAGAGTAATGTGCTACGTTGTAAAGGGAATCACTCACTATAAGACCACGGTAGAAACAAAGAGTATTATCCAGGGATTCAAGTGAAGCTTGAGTGCCTGCTATGAGCTAGGCACTGTGCCAGCCTCTTTAGCCTACCTGCCGCCACGTAAACCTCAAAATTACTCTGTGAGGTGAGCTGCCTTGTCAATGTTTTACAAATGGGGAAACCGAGGACAGATAGCTTAAACGTTCTTTTTAAAAACCCTGCTACTAACTTACTTTCTAATCTTAAGGGAGAAAAAAAAAACCCCAACTGTTTGGCCTTATTCTCATATCTTTAAAATGAGAGAGTTAAATTAGATCATTGTTTTCTCATTTGTGTTCCAAGAAACCGCTAGCCAGGTAAGTTTAGCCACAGGCTTTTAAGATACTCAAACTTGGATTTGGATCTCAGCTTTTAAAACCATTTACACATTCAATGGTTTTATTGAGAAGCTATTATGGTTTGGACATTGTTCTAACCAAAGGGGCTAAATCAAGAACTAAGCTGATTTGGAAGAAAGAGGCAAAAAGCAAATTAGACAACAATATCGGTGACAAACCCAAGGGGAGAATCAGGGTGTTGTTACAGATAATAAGTGGGGAATACTTGAAGGTAGCTAGGGAAAGCTCTTTGAGTTAAGACTTGAAGAAAGGAAGGAGCTAGGTCAAGAGCATTGTAGGTAGAGGAAAGAAGACAAAGGTCCTGTGGCAGGGCAGAGTCTGGGACAGTGGAAATAAAGCCTTTATCAGTGACGCATAGTGACCAAGGGGGAAGTGGATGAAGGGACGAGAAAAGATGGAATCATACAGGGTGTATAAGGTGTTGGGAGTAATAATTACCACTAATAAGTTGACTAATTGAATTATCAATAATTTTCTAGACTGTACTCTGTCCTTTATTTACCTTAAGTAAGGAGTGGGGAGACTTGAGTAAGTTACCCAAATTTGCTAAAACTCACTTTCCCGGTCCACCCAATGTTAACAACAATAGCATCCATTTTTTTTTTTGTTTGTTTTGGAGATGCTGAGATTATGAGTTTAGCTCCAGGCTTGAGTCAGCTTCCTGGGAACAGGGGCCATTTCTCTCTGCTAGGACAGAGGACTCTGGGTCTCACCTCTTGATTTGGCCAATGTTTTCCCAAGATGGTTTGTTTTGTGCATTAGACTTTATTTGAAGAAAGGGTTGACTACTAAAAACTGTTTTCACTCTGGACAGATTTAAATTTCTAGTCAGACTTTCAAGACTTGTCTGTGCTTTGTGGGCCCAAGAGCATCTATTAAAAAGCACTTTCCCCTTCAAGCCCTCATCTGGCACATTTGTGTCCCCACCTATAGATCTCTGACTTCTTGCCAGGTTCAAGAGGATAACTCCCAGTAAAGGTTTGGAATCCAAGGGCAGCAAAAAAATCAATCAGGAGTAAAGACAAAGCATTTTGGAAAAGATCACTGCAATCAGAAGGGATTTACAAATAGATTCAAAGCTAACTTCTCGGGATCTCACTGGGCATATTAATTTATAGAATATTGTCTTCTTTGGAACTTTTATGTCTCTCACTGGGAATATAAAATTATATTCTTGGCAAGACTAGTGAGTGGGGTTTAGAACAAGACCTGGGGAAAGGTTGTTTGTGGTGGACTCTGCTAGTTGCTCATCAAGCAGCTATTTTCCTCCCCCTTTGTCAGGCCTATAGAACTCATTGTCCACAAGGCAGAAAATGCAGGTTTTCACTTTTACAGCCTCCCTTGCAGCTATGGCAATAGTCACATGGCCCAAGATGGCCAATTAAACCAGAGAGCAACTCTACTGGAGGGCTTCTGGGCAAGTTATGTGTTGAAAGAAATATGTAGTTAAGAGGAAAGTGAAATTTCCTTCTTCCCAGCATTTGAATGTGCTTTTGTCAATATCCAGTGTACAAAGCCTTAGCAGCCACCTTGCAATAGCGAGGAAGAGTGCCAAAGAAATCTCAGGGAAGCCCTAATGTGGCTGAGCCATCGGTCCTTCTCTCTCCCTGGGCCATTGTTATGTGAGAAAAGTAAATCCCTTTAATTTAAGCCCATTATTGCTGGCCACACAATCACGTGCAATTAGAGGCTCCTAACTGATACATCTCTCTTCCCTCCACCTTCTCCCTTTACACTCACCTGTGGAAAGAATCAGAGACTCCTTTCTACCTGTCCAGTGATCCCCAAAAGTCCTTTTGATTTCTGGGGAGAACTTCAGTTCAGTTTGCCCAGGACTTTTCTGGAACAGCTCTGATTTATTCCTATTGTTCTGGAGCAATTCTAAAGAGTATTCAAAAATGTTCTTGGATGGATTATAAAGTATGTGGCCATTCTGTTTTTCCTTTTTTTAGAGAGAAAAAGCTTAGGCATGAATGCCACTGGAAGAAAGAGAGAAAAGACACAGCTTTCAACTTCACAATAAAAGGGTAAGTAAACAGCGAACACCAAGGTTTTCACTCTGGACAGATTTAAATTTCTGGTCAGACTTTCAAGACTTTTTTGAAGTCTGTGCTTTGTGGGCCCAAGAGCATCTATTAAAAAGCACTTTCCCCTTCAAGCCCCCAAGGTTGGGCAGGATTGCAAAGAGCAATGGATTAACAGGGGTTCCCTAGAGTGGGGAGAAGGGCCAGAAACAAGGAGCAATAAAGGCAAACTGCACCTCCTTTCTAGAGTTTTCAGTGACCCACCCTGCTTCTAAGAATATACAAAGCCTTTGTTGGAGCATTTTTGTTCTTTCGCTGTTGTTTCTCCTTTGACACAGTCCCAATGCACCCTCCACCAGTGGCCCTGGGGTGATTGAAGCCTACCATTCAGCTGTGAAGCCTGAGACACTTTCCTGTGGTTTTGGTCTGAACCCAGACAGCTCCCTGTTTTTCTGAGCTCTGAGATTCTCCTAAGATTGACAATAGCATTATGCAAAGTGATAATCTCACTCTCACCCATGTTATTTCAATTCCGTTTTCCCTCAGACTTTTTCAGATCCCTTATAAATTACAAGTATTTGGAATGCACCTGTCCCAGCTCCCTGTGCTTAATTTACCTCCTGTGCAAATAAAAACAAGTCACAAATAGGGCCGTTTCTCCCAGCTGGGCAACGTTTGTAAGTGTATTCTGTAGTCTTGATGTAAATTATATAGGCTTCTTATCAGAGAGAAAAGCTGGCTCCCTCACAGCAGAATGATGAGCCACGCAGCAATAGGTGTCCCTGGGAGGCTGAACACAGGGATAGAATCAGGCCCTGCGCTCCCAGAAGCAGCAGGGAGGGCTGTGTTCCAGCCCATCCTCTGGGACTGGAGTCAGGCAGGGGCCTTAGTGGGGAGAACCTCCTTCTTAAATGGAGGTGTAGCACAGCTGACATGCTTCTTTGTTCTTGCCCCTGTGCCTGATCACCAGGGTGACTCTACATATTGTGAGTGGGATGAATGAAGCAGGAGAAATGATCAGGGAATATTCAGAGGGGGCTGGAGAGACCTCGGCTGGCACCTCTTCCCAGCTTCCTCTTCACTAGTCACCTGCGTCTGTGGAAAACTGATAGCTCCTTGGAGGAGGGACTTTAACGCTCAAAGAGAAAAGTCCTTTCACTCATTCAGTAATAATTACCTGAGTCCCTACTATATCCTAGATACTGACCTGGGGTCAGAGGCTACACCAACGAATAAAACACAATCCTTGTCCCTGGATTCTTGCAGTTTCCTGGGAATTTCAGACAAGGTAACAAGGAGTTATCATAGAACATTAATGCCCACTGGTTAAAAAAAAAAAATTCATCCAGAAAGATGACTGTGTCATTCCAAAGTGTCATTCCAGTGTCATTCCAAAGCACTGTCTGATAGGCCAGCCCAAGGGTCATCTGAGGGTCTGGACTTGGCTCACGGTCACAACCGGTTACAATCTAGGCCATAACAAGTTAGATCCTCATTTGTAGGAAACTGAGAAGTTGCAAATGATTTTTGTCTAGCAGACATGCAAATGATTTCTGTCCATTGGAAAAGATAGTTCCAAAGGGTTATGATTTCACTGCCTACAGGACAGTATTCAGTTTTGCATCTAAGTTGGCAATGTTGCCTTAGCATCTTTTCACTGGCTGTTCTGTATATCCTCGGTGTCTCCTGTGTTCCTTTGATCTAGCTTTATCATCCTGCTGGTTCTGTCATTTCATGAGTTATAGAGATCTTTGGCACAGGCCAGGTGTGGTGGCTCACACCTGCAATTCTAGTACTTTGGGAGGCTGAGGTGGGTGGATTGCTTGAGCTTAGGAGTTGGAGAACAGCCTGAGCCAGAGTGAGACCCTGTCTCTACTGAAAATAGAAAAACTAGCCAGGTGTTGTGACAGGCACCTATAGTCCCAAGTCTCCTATACTTGGGAGGCTGAGGAATGAGGATTGCTTGAACCCAGGAGTTTGAGGTTGCTGTGAGCTATGACACCATAGCACTCCACAGAGGGCAACAAAGAGAGACTCTGTATCCTAAAAAAAAAAAAAGAGAGAGAGAGAGAGATCTTTGGCACAGGCTCATGGTATATTTGCATGAGAGTCATGCCTTTAACCTTTTGGAAACTTATCTAACATGGCCTTTGAGTTAAGACCAGGGTGCTAAGGGGTTGAAGAGGAGAGCACATCCAGGCTTGGGGGTTTAGGGAAGGTTTCTCAGAGAGGTCATCTAGATTCCAACACGAAGGGGAAGGAGTTAGCCAGGCAAAGATGGAAAGGGGAGTGGGGGCCTGGACAGGGCTTAGCTCATGCAAAGGCCAGAGGTGAAACAACTGCATTATTAACACAGGATGTTTGAGGAGGTGAGTGGTGAGAGGCAGGGCTGGAGAGATGAGCCAGGGTGAGACCATGGGAATCTCAGTGCCACACGGAGAAGATTGGTCTTTATACAGCGGGCGCTGGGGAGTCAGTGAGGAGGTCTTAACGACCATGCTGGATTTGGCTTCTGGGTTCAAGGTCTCATAACGCAGGGAGAATCTCATTCATCTAGACACTCACTGTAGCCTGCTGGAGTTGCTTCTAAAATTTCTATACAATTCTGGTTCCTTCTAGTTAGCTCTGCATTTAAAAGACATATTCATGAATAAATGTATAAAACAATTTCTGTGGTTTAACTGGAGAGCTGGAATGCCCAATAATGGATATTTATTACTTAGAAGGTTTTTCTTTTCTAACTTGATCAAAAGTAAAAATAGAAAAAGTAGAAGTGCCAAAAAAACCCAAAACACACACACACACACACACACACACACACACACACAAACCCAAGGCTGACACATATTTTGAAGTAGAACCCATATCACAGCTGAAGGGGCGACTCCAGGGACCAACTATTAGATGAAATTGCTTTGATCAGAAAGGTTGCTGCTTCCATCAAGTTCCTTTGGTCAGATGTTTCCATTGCAGCAATAAATTGTAAAACATTTTTGCACTTTTAGCACAAGGGAACATTTATTGGTTATAATGTAGCTTGCAGAGGACTTTTTAGCAATGATAGCACTTTTGGTTCTTGTTTGACTTAATCTTCACAAGAGCCTCGGAGGCAGAGAGGATGTGAGCTGCCAGGCTCACTTCACTGACGGGGAAGCTGAGCTCTAGAAAGGATGAGTGACTCGCCTACTCATCACGGCAAGGTACCCAGAAAAGGAAAATCTTGTCACTATAGATTTGTCTGACCCTAGCCTGGAAATTTCACATAGTAAGTATTTAATTAATGCAACAAAGGAATTATTCTGTTCTTAATATGGGTCAAATATGTAATTATACACCTATAACTTTATTTACTTGTTTACTGAGGTTATTAAATGATAAGCTCCACTAGGGCAGTTTTCAGTTTTCTGTTGCTGTGTAATAAATTATTGGCCTTGAGACACTACGTTTTAGGACTGTTTGTTGTTTAATGATCCTGTGAGTCAGGAATTTGGGCAAAGCTCAGCTGGATGGTTCCTCGGTGAGCAAGGGTCACGTAACTACATTAGGCTGGTGGCAGAGCTGGACTGTGGGGTGGTCCTTATTATGTGTCAACTTGGCTGGACCACAGTACCCAGATATTTTGTCACACATCATCCTGATGTTTCTGTAAGGGTGTTTTTGACAAGATGAACATTTAAATTAGTAAACTCTGAGTAAAGCAGATTGCCTTTCATATTGTGGGTAGGCCTCATTCAGTCAGTTGAAGGCCCAAATAGAATAAAAAACTGAGCTTTTGGAAGAAGAAGGAATTCTCCAGGAGCTGATATTTAGGCTTGAACTGCAACCTTGGCTCTTCCTGGGTCTCCAGCCTGCTGGTGGCCACCCTGCTGACTTTAGATGTACCAGCCTCCATAATCACATGAACTAAGACCTCAAGTCCATATATATATATATAATGTATTTCTATTTCTTTGGAGAACCCTTCCTAGTACAGGCCATGAAGATTTTCCTTACGTGTCTGGTACCTTGTTGCTCCTCCATTGGTCACTCTCTCTTCAAATGGCTAGCTTGCACTTCCTCACAGCATGGCAGTCCCAGGGTAGACCAATCACATGGCAGCTGGATATAAGAAAAGTGAAATCTGCTAGTCCTCTTAAACCTTGAGCTTTGAATCTCAGAATAGCTCTTCTACTGTAAACTTTTGGTTGAATAGTCAACTACCAGCCCAGATTCAAGGTGAGGATAAAGAGACTTAACCTTTTAATGAAAGGATTGACAAAATCTTTATTGCAAAATGCACGAGGGATGGCAGATATTATTACAGCCATTTTTGGAAACAATCTGCCACAGGCAGGGACCCTGTTTTGTTCCTAATGTATCCCCCAAACTCTGAGAGTTGTTGAGAATATTAAATGCGCCAATGCATACAAAGAACAGAGCACAGTAAAGACAAATTGGAATAAATGTATGTTCGTATTTATGCACCTATGAACACACACGTATGTATGGAAAACACGCCCAGCATGTATGATCCCAACTCCAAAGACCAATCGTGTCTGCATAGACCCATAGGTGACCCCAAATCATTTCTATACCTCCTATTTAACTCATAGATAGTCCTCTGAAAATCAGATAGGGCTATAGCTAAGAGCTTGTGCTTTGGAGTCAGATTGTACGGCTCCAGTTTCAGACTCTACTACTTAAAAGCTGTGGGATCTTGGGTAAGTTGTTTCCACGTTGTCACCTCTAAGAAGCTTACATTTATGACACCCACCTCTTAGGCTTGTTGGCTGCCTTACTTGTGCAAGTGAGATGAAACAAGTAAAGGTTCTAGGCTTAGCAACATATTAGTCACTTCATTAGAAATGATTATTAATGTTATTACACTAGTGCTTCTGTTTACATACTGCCTGCTACCGTAGAGGGTCTCCCACACATCCTTCCCAAAGTTGCCATACATACAGACAATGGGAAATTGAAGCTACATGTACCTTTATTTACAGAATATTAATTATAAAATTTTATAAAATGTTTACAAAATATTCTCTATGTGTTAGCCACCTGTTTGCAGATGAATAAGAGTTAGTGTGGCTCCACGTTATCATTTCCCTGACAGCTCTTGGCAATATAAGAAGCTGTCTGCTGCAGCTTCTCCTCCACTCCCATTCCCCATGGCCTGCCTCCTGGGGCTGATTTTTAAACCATCTATATTAAAGCAATACAAGGTCATAAGGCAAGAAGTGTGCTAGAGGTCTGATGTCTATAGAAGTATACAACTAAAAGTTAACTAGCCATTGTTTCCTGCCTAGCCCTTCCATAACTACTTACTGCTCATGAGTCCTGGTTATCATAGGCTTGGTAACTTCCCTAAGCACTTTTATAGGTAATATCACTATTATAAAGCCTAAGGCTGGTCCTTCAGATATTTTTCAGTCTCTGGAGTGGACCAGCTGATGCCAACCAGGCCCAAAAGGTCCCACAATCCTTTACCCTGGAACTATCTCAGTACAAGAAGACAATTTCTGCTTCCCAACCCTGTGAGTTCATTCCAAGCCAATCAGCAATAGCAGTTCCTTAGCCTCCTGCCCACCAAACTATCCTTAAAAACCTCAGACTACTGCAACCTCTCCTGTCTCAATGTACTGGCTCCCTTCTGTGAAGTGGGCAATAAAATCTGATTGGGGAGTAACACTTCCTTTTTTTGTTTGTTTGGGATAGAGTCTTACTCTGTCACCCTGGGTAGAGTGCCGTGGCATCACAGCTCACAGCAACCTCAAATTCTTGGGCTCAAGCAATCCTCTTGACTCGGTTTTTCTATTTTTAGTAGAGACAGGGTCTCACTATTGCTCAGGCTGGTCTTGAACTCCTGAGATCAGGTAATCCACCTCCTCAGCCTCTCAAAGTACTAGGATTAAAGGTATGAGCCACTGCGCCTGGCCGAGTAATACTTTCATGTAGACATTATTTGGTGGCGGTGGTTAGCTATTGGGTAGGACCTTAATGGGGCCATTTTACAAAGCTTATGTGTCATAGATGGCTCTGCCAACTATCTAAGCAGCATGATGTATTGCTGGAAGTTGGTCTCGTCCCCTGGTGAGCAGGTTGCCTGCTGTTCTGAGCTACAAACCTTCAGTTCTTTGTTGGTGTTATAGCCTATTTTCGGGAGTCCCAGGGCATTCTGGACTCCTGTATTAGGTACTGAAGTGAAGGTGAATGAGTTTGGCATTGAATTTTGGCTTTGGCTTGAATTCTGTGCACCTGGGTTTTGTTGGCTCTTATCTCTCATTACACCATATAAAGGTTCTATCAGTTATTTGTTGTTCCTATATTTATTTCTTTATCTAGACTATGAAAAACTAGAAGGTTGTGGCAACTCATTGTTTGATTTATGGCAATTAGCTCCCTGATTGCCAAGATTCTTATATTTACCAGGGTGAGGACTGTCAAGTCATTAATATACAGAGAGTTACCTACTCTTTGGAATGAAGGGTGTTTGGTGGCAGGACTGCCATATATGGTTGTTCAGGTTGTGCACTGCACAAGGGTGCCCAGCCAAATGGAGTGATGTAGGCTAAAATTTAGCCAATGTTTGGCTCACTAAGACATCCACCCCGGCTCAGATTGGAAGAGCACGTTTTTCTAATTTGCATAAACTCATGATATGTATGTGCAGCAGATCCTGCTTGGTAAATGTTGAAAGGTTTAACCTATACAGAATATAGATACTGATGTTGGCATTTAGAAGCTGACTTCAGCAGGCTTACTCTCAAGAGGAGACATTTGCTACGAAACAGCTCAAGGCAGAACTATCAAGACTTCTTTCTCCCTTTTGACTTCACTGTCAATATATCCCTGGAATGCCTACATAGCACGCATTTATCCAAGTGTGCACCAGAATGAGTCTCAATCTCTGCCCCATAAAGACTTCTGAGTGGGCTTGGGAGCTAAGGATGAGTGTTTATCTGATTTTAAGAAATCTAAGCCTGTGAAACTCTGTCCTACTTCAGGAACTGGGGGTTTGCCAGGGGTCAGGATGTCAAAACCAGGAATAGGCAACTCAGATGCCTAGTGCTGCTCTTCCTGAAAGATGGCTGCTCGGTCCAAGAAGTGACAGAATGACCCTTGCTTTTGTAGCCTGCTGTGCCCTCCTTTTCACAGAGTTGTGAATTCATTCATGTATGCAATAGATTTTTATGGGAGGAGGTAGTCCAGTCTGGGATTGTGCAACCTGAGTTCAAATGTATGCTCCATCACTTAATATCTGATGAACTCTGGGCAAGTGATTTTACTTTTCCTGTGCCTTAGTTTCTTCATCTGTAAAATGATGATAAAATATTCTCTACCTCACAGGGTCGGTGTGATGACTAAATGAGTTAGTTTGTATAAATTGTGCCTGACACAGTCTAAGTCCTCACCAGCTGTCAGAGCACCCACAGGTGCCAGGCATGGGGCAATCACTGAGACCAGCATAGGCAGCTGGGTTCTGGGTTCTGGGTTCCAGGCCTTCCAGAAACTTACTATCTATTGCCCATGAGGTGGGTAGCTCGATCACTACATTGTAGGACAGTACCTCAGTTTCTCAAGCTGTAGTGAGGGTAAGAAGTGCTTGAATTAGCCAATCAAATGCGAATGCCAATCAAAACTGTAATGAGATTCCGCTTCCCATCCACAAAGATGGCTATAACCAAAAGCCAGGTAAGAACAAGTGTTGGTGAGGATGTGGAGAAATTGGAACCCTCCTCTACAGCTGGTGGGAATGTAAAACGGTGCATCTGCTATGGAAAATCATCTAGCAGTTGCTCAGAAAATTCGGCACGGAGTTACCATATGACCCAGAAATTCCACTCCTAGGCATGTAACCAAGAGGATAAAAACATATCCACAGCAACTTGTACACGAATGTTCATAGCAGCATCATTCATCACAGCCCACAACAGAAACAAATATACACCAAGTAGTAAATGAAAAAAATACAATGTGGTATTATCTGTACAATGGACTATAATTTGGACGAAAAAGAAATGAAGTACTGGTAAATGCTAACAATATAAAACAGGGGTGGGGTTCACCTTTTGGGAGTGGGACACAAAAATAAGAGGGTCCTTATCTAACAAAAGCAATTGATGTAACCTGCTTCTATGTACCCTCAATGAATCTCCAACAACAAAAAAAACAAACTTATACTAAGTGACAGAAACCACTCACAAAAGACCACATACTTTATAATTCCATTTATATAAAATGTCCAGAATAGGCAAATATTTAAAAATAGGGGTGATTGCTAGGGCCAAGGGAGCGGTGGGAGGAGTTGGGGGCTGACAGCAAAGAGTGTGGAGTGCCTTTTGGGAGTGACAGCAATGTTCTAAACTTGATTGTGATGATGATTATACAAACCTTTGAATATGCTAAAAAGCTGTTGAGTTATACACTTTTTAGATGGGTGAATTGGATGGCACGTGATTTATATCTCAATAAAGTTGTTTAAAAGAAGACGCAATGTTAAGAATCCATATTTTCAGAACCCTTCTTCCAAGATTCTAACACCCCATCTGAGGTGGGGTGAGATAAAATGCCTTTATGTTTCAAGTCTTCTGTCAGATGGGCAACCTTCAGTTGCAAGAAATGATTTGGCCAAGATAAATCACCGCCAGCTTCCGGGATGAGCTGTACTACGTGAGACCTTAGGGGTGAAGGTTAACAGAGGAATAAGGATGTTTCTGGAGTAGAGAACAGCTCAACTTGTGTTTACTGGGCAGACTGTCTGATAGAACTCACACTGGTTTCAGCTGAATCTCACTGAGGGAAGGAGTTAGTAGAAAGAAGAACATTTGTTTTCCCACTGAACAGCTCATTTTTTTATCCCTTTCCCCTCTGAGCTGCTGCTATCAAGGTATTTTCAGACAGTTCACACAAACTAATAAGTCATGGCAGGAATGTGTCAGGGAGACTCACAGAGTCACACAGCAGTCGGCAGGCGAGTGGCAGAGGTTCATGGCGGTCCCCTCGTCCAGCTGAGCTCTGCAGAAGCTTTTATGTTTGAAATTGGCACTGTGCGAGTTAGAAGTGGTCCAGAAGGTAGCTATTAACCTCCGCTGATGGTCTTAGTTTACTGCCAAAGGAGCTGGCCTTCACTGTTGGCCCTGTACAAGTCCTTTATGTGGCCGGCTCTTCCTCTGACCTCACAATCAATCGTTTCCCTTGAAAGAAGGGTGAAATATCAAACGCTCAAACTGTTCCCCTGCTGAGGTGGGAGAGGGGAAAGGTGATGCGAAGGTGTACACCTGATAAATACGAGGTGGAACCAACTGAGATCCGTGGAAGTCACAGGACTAGGGAGGGAGGATGGGAGAGTGGGATTCGGGCAAACCTCTAGAAAGAGAAGAAGTAGAACACCCAAGTCCAACTGTGGCAGTGAGAGGGCAGTTCTCATCAGAATGATATTGGGCACAGAAATGAGATACATTTTGAGATATAAAGATGGGCATTTTTTCTCATGGTCATTAGTTCTTCATAACCACAGTGACCAACTTCTCCCAGATCGTCTGGAACTTTCCTGAATTTTGAGATGTAAGTCCCACATTCTACAAATCCCCATGGTCCTGGAAAATTGGAATGGTCAGTACTGGCTGGTAAGAGAGGCATACTGTCCTCAGTGCCTCTGATGACCCAGTAGGACATGAACAGCAGGAGTCAGTTCCTGGCTTTTAAATTTCAAAACCTGGGTCCAGACCCCAGGTGGGATGTATGTAAGATTGTTAAGATCGCACGAGAGTAAGGCTTCTGTCCCGGGTCAGACAAAGATTCTTAGGTGAGGCAGAAGGGAAGGCCAGACAAGGGCAAGATCTTAGACCAGTGGACAGACTTAGTCTATAATAAAAACCATGGCATATAATTTTACTTAAGTTTGATGGTTGATGCTGAACAATGTAACTCCCGGACAGGATTCGGGAGTCTGAGTCTCATTGCCAGCGGGTGGGAAGACTCCAGAGGTCCCTAAGCCACTAAGGCATGGGAGCAGAAGGTCTGTCTGTGCAAGGTCCAAGGCTGCCTCACGGAGGTTTCTGAGGCTCCAACACGACACGTGCAGAGGAGTATCTCCTGTGTGCTATGGATTAACCCAGACACGATACATGAAGTTGGCAGATCCGCAGGTGCTTGGTGGCTGGGACCAAGAACAGACACAGCGGTGTCCACACGGACCGAAGACTCAGTGATAGGCAAGGTCATCTCACTGGACAGGAAACAACAGGAAGGACAGATGCCCACTCTCTGCCATCTTGTCTCCCTACCAGCTCCCCAGAACTTACACAGAACTGTGGGTGAGGCGAGAGTGGACTGAGACCAAGTTTATGTCATCAGAAGGAATGAGGATTCAACATAAATGTTAAGTTCAGATACGGGAAAATGAAGTTAAATTTTATTTTAACAGTTTATGGACAGAGCCTTACGTCCTCCACACTCTGGTCTATTGACATTTCCTGTTGCACAGTTTTAGCTACGTACTTGACAAACATTACCTAATAGAAGTGGATGGCACTCTGTGAAGGAAATACTGCTCTTACCTCACTTTACGACTGAGGAAACCCAGGCCCAAAGAACTCGTGTGATCTTCCCATAGAAAGACAGATAAATATTAAAGTCGAGATTTTATTCTAGGTTTCCCTGCCTGCCCCACTCCCAAACACTTATCCTCTATCCCGGTTAGAATCAATTGCTTTGACTATTTCACACCCTATTTTCTTCTGGAAACAATTCCCCCTTCTTCTTCGGATATGCCCTGCCTCACTCCAAACATGTGCTTTTAGTGGAGGCTGCCAACTACCCAGGATAACTCATCTCCCTGGCCACAGAAGTTAGCAGATGAGGAGGAAACAATGATGTCCACCCAGCCCCACGCCGCCTTCCTTTGGGCCATGCAGTGAGACCGTATTTTCCAGCTTTCTTTGCAGTGAATGAGTTCTGGTCACTGGAATATGGGAAGATGTGAGTGTGCCATTCATTTGGGGTGAGGAGGTGTAAGGAAGCAAAGGCGTAAGTCAAGCACGAGAATTATATCTAGGAATGAACAGGGGGTCTGGCACACAGTACTGAGTAAACTCAAGTGGAACAGAAGAGATTCTATTAAATACATTTAAGCCAAAGAAACCACAAGCCTGTTCATCTAAAAGAAAAAAGCCTTTGATTGCTGATGTTGTAAAGCAGTCTTTGATTTCTACACTTGCTCCAGGAAGATCCAGGGTCTCATGGCTGTGGAGGTTGTATGGAGAATGCACTAGTCAGTGTCCAGCTCAGACTTGCAAAGGGGCGTCTCTGGGGACAGACCAGAGCTGCTCCCCAGAGACTAGCATTGGCTCAAATCAAAGAACTTCCCCTCAGCTCCCCAGCATTTCAGAAATGCTACGGGCAAGGACTGCTTCTTCTGGAATGAACAGGAGTTTTCATTTTGGTTATCCTTACCCTACTCCAATGTGTACGCCACCAGAGGGTAGGCGATGCAGTGACAATGTTACATGGTCAACAAACCCAGTTCCCTTCTCTTCCCAGTCACCAGTGAGCTTATACTCCCAGTATTCTTTGCAATTTGGAGGTACCACATGACTGAGGTCTGGCCGAAAGAGTATGTGTGGTAGTGAAAAGAAGTACAATACGGAGTCCCATAGGTGGGATTGAGGAGAAATTTGGGTAAACAGAAGGGAGAGTTTGTAGATAGAATGAGGAAGGATTCTCTTCCTATGGACTTAGGCCACTTCTTGGTGAGAACTCTTGAGGTTTCTAGCCAGATTATTTACTATACAAGGGTGCCTGGCTGTCAGGGCAATGGAAGGCTAAATGTAGCCCAGCCTCCACTCACCTAGCTGTGTATCCTGGCAGTAGGTATCATGTACCTGGGGCTAAGGGCACCTGCAGCTTTGTACAAAACACCTTCTCCTCCTGAAGCCAAGTGCTTGCAGGTCTTTGCCTGCTGGAGGGACCTCCCCTCCAAGGAAGCATCTTTTTCTCATTTGCACAGAGATGCCATGTGGGTAGCATGGTGGTGCTCTCTGCACATTTTTGACACCTGCTAGAGGCTGCCATGTCCGACTTCTGACCGTGCCCCACAATGACCTTGCTTTTACAGGTGGTAGAAACATGACTTTGGATCCTCAAATATTTTCTGTTTGAACCAAAAAAGTATAGTCTTACTTTCTAAGAAGTAGTGAATGACATAATCAACTTCTTCCCCTAGCTGCTTCTCACCATTTATGGTAGGCTAATGGGAAATCTGACTTCTGACAGCTCTTTGAATGTTCTGACAGCTCTCTGAACTACCTAGAACTGCTGAAAACTTATGTTCATCTCTGTTTTGATCGTCTTTCTTCTTGCCTCCTTGATTTGGTATTTCTAGTAAACCTCCTCATTAAAGCAATACTAAGCTAACTCATACATATGTATACAGTCTTCTTAATTATCTGTTGATGGATATGGACTCTGACACATTTGCATAATGAGCTTTTAAAACAGGCAGATGCATTTTACACTAGACTCAGGTGGGGGCTGGGTGAAGCGGAAAACTGGGGAGGAAAAACAAACTCAGACTTGACAACACTGAAGGTGCCTCTTTAGAGAATGTCTTACATTTCAGAGAACAAATTTGTACTTTTGGGGAGCTTAGTTTCCACCTACAGATTTCAGAGAATATTAGGGATGTTGTCAAGTTAGAAGAGAGGTGAAGCGAAATGGAATTACACCATGTTCTAAATGCTGACAGCAAAGCTAATAGATCAGACCGAAGGAGGTACAGCAGTCAAAATATGGGAGCCCAAAGCAGCATGGTAAACATAACATGCACTGCTATTCCCCTTCACTTCAAACCCGTGGGAAGGGGCACACCCTGTGGGCATGAGAAGGGCTCTGACCAAGGAAAGATGAACAGAGGTGAGGTTGGGTGGCCATTTTTGGGCAAAAGCATTTAAAAGCTCCTTTGCAATTTTCCATGTTTTTTCATTATCGGGCTGGAGACATCAGCCTGATTCCCAGAGTGGGAAGACCAGCAAACAGAGACCAGTGCCAATACATATTGGGCCTGTGGCATGAGCTGAAAATGAACCTTTGTTGCTTTAAAGTATGGAGATTTGGAGTGCTGTTTATTACAGCAACAAAACCATGGCCATCCTGACTGACCAAATTGGGACCAAGAACTTGTAATGCCATTCCAGGGACAAGTCCCCTTGGAAGTTTGACTTTAACAGCTCAGTTCTGAAGGAGTTTTGCGACTGAGAAACAGATTGAGGAAGTGAAAACAAACTTCTCTTCCCTGTTTCCCAAAGGGAAGTGTTCATCTGGGTTTCCTAAGTCTTGTACCGAAAAGACAACAGGGTCTCTCCACTTTCACTGGGCTGCCTGTTATTTCTTCTCAGCCTGAGCAGAGGCTCCTGAAGGCTGCTCTTACTTGGCATTCAGAATAAGTAAGTGCGGTAAACGCATCTGACCATCTGAAGGGCTATGATGACGAGGAGTGGTGATTGGATACATTCATTCTGTTAAAAAAAATTGAGCTCCCTCAGATGAAAATTGCTATATAAATCTTTATGTGATAGTGATATCCTGACAGAGGAGAAAATTAGAAAGTAGTGATACCAAAAGAGTCCTAAATTAGAAATTGGCTTTCATTCACAGAAGCCACACAGGAAGGAGCTAGATGTGGTTTCTAGACTTAGAAGGAGCAACAGGTCTGAGTGAGAGACAAATCATCTCTGACCTTGCAACCAGAAAGAGAGAAAATGAACAGACTTCTTCCCCTCTATGTTCCACACACTTTTCTAAATGCTCTGTTTATGCAACTCATTTGTTCATCACAAAGCCCAGTGAGGTATCCTCAGTTTAAATATGAGGAAACTGAGGCACATGGTGGATGCAGTGGCTCACACCTGTAAACTCAGCACTTTGGAGGCTGAGGTGGGAAAACTGCTTCAAGCTAAAAGTTAGAGACCAGCTTGAATAACATAGTGAGACCCTGTCTCTATAAAAGGCAGAAGTAGGTGGGCAGGGTGGCATATGCCTGTAATCCCAGCTACTTGGGAGGCTGAGACAGAAGCATTGTTTGAGCCCAGGAATTTGAGGAGAGCTATGATGATGATGGCATTGAACTCTAGCCTGGACAACTGAGCAAGACCCCATCTCAAAAAAAAAAAAGAAAAAAAAGAAACTGAGGCAGAAAGTGGTCAAGAAACTTGTCTAAGAGTCTGGGTTTTTGAGCTCAGGCACTTTGGACTCAGAGTCCATGCTGAAAATAGTATTGAACACGTAGGTGCTTTGGAAGCTACAAAATGTGGGCAATGTGATGGAAGTACAGAAGAAAAAGGCAAAAGGCGGATGGAGAGACAGGTGAATTATGAGGAAAACTATTATTAAAAGATACTTTTCAAATTAAGGGATAATTGTGATTCACATCCAATAAAAAATGAACTAAGATTTTATTTAACTTATTAATTAACAAGGACACCAGGAAGATGTTACAATCAGTTCAAAGGAGAATTCAAATATCCCATGTGTATGGACAGACAAGGAATGTGGGGAATGAATTTATGAATGGATGGGATACTGGCAGAATGGGGAAATAAATATTCAGATGGTGATGATCCATTCCATTCTACTGGACACAACTTACATTTCTATGAACAAGAATTATTTACTTTAGAGTCAGTTTGCTACAACTTCTGTCTCTACGGAGTTGTAAATAGCTTATTCAAAGACAACCAAAGGTCCACACTCTTACAGAATTTAATGATCCATTCCATCACTATGGGAATAGTTAAAAAATAATGATGTTCCCTGTTCTTGCTTCATTGAAAGGATATCCAATAATTTTGCTTGCTTATTTCAAAATATGTCACAATTTTTCTTCCAATATCTACATTTTTTGTCTTTGTAGGTATGCTGCCAAGCAAGCAGGGATCCGAGGAAAAAGAGACAGCTGCTTCTCTGTACTGTCATCTAATTGAGAAGGTCATTTCCAAACTAGGTCCTTTTTGAAAAGTATTTTTAAAAAAGAAAAAAAATCTTCATGTTCTCCTTTACTATCATGTAGACTTTAAATCAAATGTCTCCACCACAACACATCTAAATAATGCCTCCTTCTCAATTCTGATCTACCCCCTTAACTCGTATCTCCCTTACCTATGTTAAAAAGCACAGCTCTAGATAGTAGAATTGGGGGGAAATTTAGGACCTGGAAGCTTTTTTGGAATCCCTAAATACTGATACAGGGTTTCTCCTTTCAGAGTTGACAGAGACCCCTCATTTTCAAGGCCTTGAATGAGCTCAGAAATCAGTCTCAACAGACCCCTCCCACCATCTCTAGGCATAAACAGACCACACCCTCTGGGCCGTAGCAAGTTCTTGCACAAAGCACACACCCTAATTCCTTGCCTGACGCAAAAATTTCAAGGGTGGCATTGCTGTGCCAATTTTAGGATTATTTTCTGACTGAAGACCTCTGGCTAATTGTGACAAACTTCTCCAAAACTCTCTGCCTGCAAGACAGGAAAAGCCACATTTAAACACTGTTGGATGTTCTGTTCCCCACTCTTTTGCTTCTTATCAAATTTTCTATCAAGTGTTCTCCATCAATAAACTACATCCTGTCACTTCTCTGCATGGTCTACGGTTTCATTCTTCAAACCTCAAGACCAAGAATTTGGTATAAAGAGAAATTCTGGCAACAATACTACTTGTATAGAAGGGAACAGATTTTTTTTTTTTTTTGGAGTTGCAAAGCATAACATTAACTAGGAGGAGGAACCTATAAAGATCTAAGTTTTTGCTCAACAAAGGAAACATTGTTTTTTCTGTAGTTATCTTTCTACCAATGAATTGAGTTGCGTGCACAAGGATCACAAAAGAGCCTGTGAAGCACCCAGATACTTGCCGCCTACTCTCTACTTCCAAAGATTCAGATTTAGTTGGTCTGTGTTGGGGCTTGGGATTCTGCATTTCTAAGGATCCCCCTGTAAATGTGGATGCAGCTCTCTCAGAGCTAAGCCTTGGGTGGCCTTTCTTTCAAGGGTCCTGTATAGGTCCTCTTCCTGTGCTCCCCTTCCTTCCAGGAAATGGTATCTGTGGGGTAAGAGGATGTGCTGACCCAGGGCCTACCCTCCTCCCCTTCCAGACCACCATCAGAATTCCTTGACCAAAGGCCTCAAGCTTCCTTCTGTGGCCTGTGTAGACTTCTCTTCTTGGTCTAGCCTCCAAATAAGGATCTGTTAATTTGTTTTTAATTTAACTCAGAGATGGAGATGGGGACTGTTACGGGATGGATCGTGTTCCCCTAAAATATAGGGTGGCCATAAAGTTGATGTGCAATTGAAAATAGTGTGCAATTGAAAACTGCACAGGAACTTTATGGCCACCCTATACAGGATGAAGTTCTAACCCTGCTACCTGTGAATGTGACTTTATCAGGAAATGGACTCTTTGCAGAGATATTCAAGTTAAGATGAGAAGACTAGGGTGGCCCTGTTCCAATATGACTGATGCCCGTGTAAAAAGAGGAGGTTTGGATGTAGACGTACACAGAAAGGAGAATGCCTTCAATGACATTGGAAGACACGGACACACAGAACACCACTGGATGACAGAAGAGGACGTTGGGGTGGCACAGCTGCAAGACAAGGATGGGAAGTTGGGAGAGGCAAGGATTCTCCCCTACAGGTTTCAGAGGGAGTGTGGCTCTGCCAACACCACCTCCAGAATGGTGAAACAATAAATTTCTGTTGTTCTTAAGCCCTTAACATGTGGCATTCTGACACAGCAGCTGCAAGGTGCCCATACAGGGACGCTGCTCCCACCCAGCCTCAGAAGCCTTAGAGGTTCTGAGTGACCTGAGTAGATGGGGCTGGCTGACCCAGGAGCACACTCCCTTTAGGAAACGGCAGAAGAGGGAGTGAGTGCTCTCTGTACTTTCCCACAAAGTGATGGGAAAGTACAGAGAGAGACTAGGGGAAGCGAGGGAAAACCCAGATTGAGAATGTGGAGAGGAGAGTTTGGAGTTTCTTGGACGCGGAGCAGAAATGCAGATTAAAAGCAGTTGGGAAGGTGGGGGAAAAGGAAATCAGGTCCGTGATAGGGAGCACAAATGACAGTATCCTGTACGTGTCAGCTGGGTTTCCTTAGTTTGTGGGGACGGCAAGTGCACACACACACACACACACACACAAATGAACACAAACACACACTCAAGCAACATATGTACCCAACAACAAACCTCTATTTTGTTTCTGTTCCCCTGGATTTCCTGGCTGGTCCCAGGTTGATCATATCTAAATACTTGTTAGGACCAGGCCAAAAGACTAAGTAAGCATCAAACATCTCACTGAAACCGTGCTTGCTGATCATGTGTTTCAGTCATTCCTTCTATGCAGAGGCCCAGTCTGCGTTGAGTGGACAGTTTAGGGGCGCCAGCATTAACTCCAGATTGAAGAGTTATCTG
This sequence comes from Perodicticus potto, assembly GCA_963574655.1. NCBI lineage: Eukaryota > Metazoa > Chordata > Mammalia > Primates > Lorisidae > Perodicticus > Perodicticus potto. Next base: position 9,906 of record CAUYRH010033783.1, on the reverse strand, counting down.
CCCTGATTTTGTTTTATTTGTTTATTTTCTAAAGCCCCAAAGCCTTTCTATCCCTTACCTCTGGACATGTAATTACACACAAAAACAGAAGGATACAAGCCCCCCATTCAATCCAGAAAAGCCCACTCTAGCTCTCTAAGACTCTAAGACCAATGTTTTTCAAACTTTTTTATCCTATGGCACCCTTGAACCTATAGCTAAACTACATGGCACACTTCAATTATGTTGATCTAAAAAAAATAAAAAGGAGTTAAAAAAGAATATGCTTACTATGCTTTGAACTTCTTTTGAAAGTAATTTAATTAATGATCCTTAAAAATGTTTGCAGCACACCGAAGATCCTCTCATGGAACACAGGTTGAAAGATAACTGTTCAAGGGGTTCAACTGGGCTGGGGTCTCATTTGAAATCTCAGTGGGAAATGTTCAGCTTCCAAGCACCCTTACATGGTGGTTGGAAGGCTTCAGTTAATTGAGAGCTGTGAACAGATGTCGCCTTCAGTTTGGTGCCATGTAGGTTTACCCAGTGTGGCGACTTGCTTCATTGAAGTTAACAAGGGAGAGTGTCAATGAAGAGAATCTGCCAGCAGGTTGGAAGTTTATATCTCTTGTAACCTAATCCCAGAAGCAACATTCCACCAAACTTTGCCATATGCTACTCCTTACAGCCGAGTTATGAGCACAGTAGTGGTCTAGTCCACACTCTAGGGGAGCCTATTATATAAGGACACAGAAGCCAGGATTATCGTGGGCCATCTCAGAGCCTACCTGCCACATTTAGACAAACCTAGAATTGAATTCTCCCTTTGCTACTCACTAGGTGTAACTTTGAATAAGTTCTTTACTCTAAACTTGTTTCTTCATCTATACAGTAGGGATTCTGCTACCTACCTCATTGGACGGCTGAAAGGTTGAATAAGACAATCAATGCACATATCAAATCTAGCACATTCTCTTTCCCTTTACCCTGTTGACTGACAACTTTCCAAATGGCTCCTTCTTTGTCAGCTTGAGGCTCGGAGTATTGACTTTGGTAGTGAGCTGGGCTAACACCCACCCCAACTGATAGGAAGAATGAGAAATGAACTTTTGTGATCATGTACCACTAAGATTTGAGAATGTATGTTACTGCAGCAAAAACCAGCCTAGCCTGATCGCCACAACCATGAAATAGGTTCACATTCTATTGCTGTACTGCCAATTCCTTTGCTTTGATAGTGTACTGCATTTCAAGACCCTATGAGCTGCTTTTACATGCTGGCTTCACTTTCTAATACTGTCACTTGAGTGCTACATAAATGAACAACAACAACAAACCCAGATCTTGGGGGCGGAGCAAGATGGCAGACTAGAGAAATTTCCTTTGCAGCCACTCATGGAAGGAGGTTTCCAGCCACCTCTGACTGGGGGGCCCTGCTCAGAAAAACCACTTCAGGGGCACAGGGAGGCAGCAGGAGACTCCAGGTGCCAATAAAGAAGTTTGGTACAGTGGAGAACTATCACAGAAGGTGAGTGCTTGCATGCCAGCAGAGGCCAACAAGATTGTTAGAGGGTATCAGACAGAAAAGGCCTGCCCTGCAAGCTCTTTTTTGGACATGGGCACTTTCTAAAGTTACCTTGGGAGAGCTTGGGTGAGCAAATGATCTTGAACAGTGCCCAGGGGCTGGGATTAAGCCACTGGATGGAGTGGAGCTCTTGTCCTTTGGTTGCTGTCCAAGTGCAGCCATTGTAGCATAGCTGCCTGGGAGGAACAGCTTACAGGGTCCTAGCATGAGGCCAGTTCTGGTGCCCCTGCTGAGCTGGGCATCCACCCATTGGGAGATTTGAGCAAAACTTGCTATCCTGGGAAAGCCCTTTAGAAAGGTCGAGTGTGCCTACTAAGTAGGCTAATGAGAGCTCCAAGGGCCCAACTCTGTGAAGATTAAGGGCAAAGAAATCAGGAAGAAGGGACCATCTCTCCTTGGCAACTAGATAGTGGCTTCCAGCCCCCATCTTATACAGCCATATCAGCATTGTAATTAACATCTCATACCTTAGAACATAATCTGTTGTCCAGGGTATATATATATATATATATATATGTGTGTGTGTGTGTGTGTGTGTGTGTGTGTGTGTGTTCCTAGGGGGGAAAAAACTGTAAGTCTATATACACCATGATGTTAATAGTTGTTTTAGTTTAATAATGGGATTAGTCATCATTTTATCTTCTTTTGTGCTTTTAAAATATGTTATATGTAATATAGTTTCTGCAATAAATATGCTTTACTCTTATAATCAGGAAAATACCAAGAAATAATATTTTTTAAAAAAAGTCAATGAAAAAGTCAGTAGGTTTTATGCCTTGGAGAGGCTCTGGAAGAGAAGAGAATAAACACTGAGATATTAAATAATTTCACGTGACTCAGAGCCCTAGGATTCTGGCATTCAGACTTATTCAAGGCTCTTAATCTGATCCTGGTAACTAAGGAAATGAAAGCAATCATCTCTGACCAGTTCGAAAACTTGATATAGTACCATTTTAAGATTGGTGTTAATAAATTTTCCAGGTTAAGTGAGATGTTCTACCTAAGAGGAAAGAGGTTGAGATTATAAACCAGTATGTGGTAGAATGAAGAATCTTACAAGGAGCTTGACTGTGTTCCACCTTGCACAGCATCACCAGTCTATTTATAGAGAATTTAACTGTTCCAAGTATCTTAAAATCTGCTACTCCCTTTCTGACACTGGTCTCTTCTTACCGGAATCTGTCTTTCCGGGGGAGGATTTTTTTCAGGAACCACTGTTTCAACGCAGGTGATCTTCTCCACATCTATTGAACCCTTCTTACTGCCTTTTCTCTGACAATGAGGAAGAAAATGGAGAAATAGTGAGTGATTAGGCAATTAAGTGACTAGATTTTGTTATCTAATCATTCAGTGTAGTGAGGTGGCACCCACACTCTGTATCAAGACCTGTCATTTTGGGGGGGAAAAACCTTCCAGATCTATAAATCTAACCTTCTTTGAGTGGAGGGCAATGACTATGGAAGAGTAAGTAACTGTATGTGCCTTTGTCATAAGAAATAAGGAAGCAATTGCCAACTCTCAGGTTTTAGTCTCAGCAGTCATTTAATGAGTGCCCACCAATTGCAAGATTCCATAATAAGACTGTCCCTGTGGCTTCCTTATCACCTTTGAATTTTTGTTTCAACAGTGTTGTATCAAGTTCTAGGCTAGGAAATATTTTTCTGAGTTTGAATGTACTTATAAGTTCATTCCACCTTCCTCCTCCTAAAGTTTTCTCTCTCTCTTTCTTTTTTTTTTTTGAGACAGAGTTTACTTTGTCACCTTCAGTAGAGTGCCATGGCATCATAGCTCACAGCAACCTGAAACTTTTGGGCTCAAGCAATTCTCTTGCCTCACCTTCCCAAGTAGCTGGGACTACAGGCGCCCTTCACAATGCCTGGATATTTTTAGAGATGGGGTCTCTCGCTCTGGCTCAGGCTGGTCTGGAACTCCTGAGCTTAAGCAATCCACCGGTTTTTGCCTCCCAGAGTGCTGGAATTACAGGCATGAGCCACCACATCTTCTAAGGGAAGATCTAAGGCTGAGATCTTGAAATCTTGAAACTCAGGTTTCACAGTGGAGAAACTTACCCCACGATCAAAGTCATACTCATAGTAGGAAAGTTTGTTCATAGTCAAGAGAAAAAGGCGCTTCTTGAAGTTTAGAGGTGATGTTTTCTTTTTCTGCTGAGATCGTTTCAGAAAGATGCTCTCCAGTATCACCGTAGCCATAGCTTCTTTCGGGAGCTCACTGTGTGCTGTTGATAATGAAAATTCTTGAGGCCTCAGCACATTAATCCTCAGCCTACCTCAGCCAAGCTACCCAGTTTCAAATGGAATGAAAATGTGCAGAGCTGACAAAGAACCTTCTTTCTACTTTGACGCCCTCCTTCCGCACTCCCCAGACCTGCCAATTTTCAGGTATATCCATTGATGCACACTGAATTGTTCTACATTGTGAGTTCATGTAAACAAGGTTCTTGTATACAGCAATGGAATGCTCTAGAGGTCAAATGACACGCACCTGTGTGGTTGGTAATATGTAGAGGCAGCTTGATACTATTCACCCTTCTATTATACATAAAGCATCTGTGGATAGCAAAGGCCTCTTCACAGCTGTTGACCTTGATATCCCCAGAAGGGATAATGCAGGTGCTAGAACTCCACTGAGGCAGATACCAGCCTTTCAGTTCCCAGTTTCCCAGACAGTGAATGTAATTTTTCAAACATTGTCCCACCAGGGTCTGTAATCAAGGGGTCTGATAAGGCTATGGAGGCTGCACCTGCAGTTATGGACACACACTAACTGGCACCCAACTAACTGATTTTGCCCATCACCCACTGACTGAGCTACAAAGGATAGAAGCTTCATTCTAAAGTTGAGAACACAATCTTTAGGGATAGAGAGAGTAGTTGTTTTTTGACCCTTTCCTCAACTCTCTGACTGCTATAGATGCCATTCTTTTCATTTATGAGAAGTAACTTATTTAGCCTCCCCAAACTTACAGTACTCCAGAAGGATTCATTTTAGGCAACTGAAATACAGAAAGGCAAAAAAAGTCCCAAAAAATCACCACTGGCTTCTTTATTTACACTAGACAACAATTCATATCAGTTATTCACCTACAGTTTATATACAATCTTATATTATTACTAATTCCAAACTTTCTTTTTTTATTTCATTATTATTATTATTATTATTATTATTTTGAGACAGAGTCTTACTTTGTCACCCTCGGTAGAGTGTCATGGCGTCTTAGCTTACAGCAACCTCAAACTCTTGGGCTCAAGTGATTCTCTTGCCTCAGCCACTGAGTAGCTGGTACTACAGGCACCCACCACAATGCTTGGCTCTTTTTATACGAGGTCTCTCTCTTGCTCAAGCTGGTCTCAAACTCCTGAGCTCAAGCAATCCATCCACCTCGACCTCCCAGAGTGCTATGATTATAGGCATAAGCCACTGTACCAGCAAATTCCAAACTTTCTTTTGAAAGGTAATGTGAAAATAAGCCAGGCATAGTGACACGTGCCTATAGTCCCAGATATTCAGAAGGCTGAAGTGGGAAGATCACTTGAGCCTAGGAATTCAAGACAAGCCTGGGCAACATAGCGAGACCCATCTCATACACACACACACACACACACACACACACGCACGCACGCACGCACACACACACACACGCACACACACACAATATGAAAACAAATAAACAATCAATACTCTCATAAAAATGGAGCACTAGCCAGGCATGGTGGCTCATGCCTGTAATCCTAGCACTCTAGGAGGCTGAGGAGGGTGGATTTCTTGAGCTCAGGAGTTTGAGACCAGCCTGAGCAAGAGAGAGACCCTATCTCTAAAAATAGCTGGGCATTGTGGCTGGTGCCTATAGTCCCAACTACTTGCAAGGCTGAGGTAAGAGGATCACTTGAGTCTAGGAGTTTCAGGTAGATGTGAGCTATGACCACATCACTCTACCCAGGATGATAGAGTGAAACTCTATCTCAAAAAATAAAATAAAATAAAATAGGGGCTGGGCGCCTGTAGCTCAAGTGGCTAAGGTGCCAGCCACATATACCAGAGCTGGCAGGTTCAAATCCAGCCCGGGCCAGCCAAACAACACTGACAACTACAACCAAATAATGGCCAGGTGCTGTGGTGGGCACCTGCAGTCCCAGATACTTGGGATGCTGAGGCAAGAGAATCACTTAAGCCCAGGAGTTGGAGGTTGCTGTGAGCTGTGATGCCACAGCACTCTACCCAGGGACAACGGCTTGAGGCTCTGTCTCAAAGAAAAAAAAGAAAAGAGAACACTAAGAAACTAATGAAAAATCACCCACCCTGTCCTCAGCTTTTGTTAGAGGCTGTTTTTTCCTATAGGGTGGTAAGATTTGTTTTCTTAAACCAAACTCCTTATGCTTTGGGTGGCACCATGGAAGCAGAATAAAGAGCAGAGGCTGTTTGTGTTTTACTTTTCAAGCACAGATTATTGTTCACACTAGGAAAGCAAGGGAGTGGTTTTTATCAAAGCCTGGGGACTATGTACACTGTTATTTTGCTCTATCCTGTGGTGTAGAAAGTTCTATTATCATACTGGGGAAACAAAAAAACAAGATTACAGGAACACCAGAAATGCTCAGAATAATCACTTTGCCATCATAGTCTGGTGGCAGATTAGTTCAATATCTTGTAAATGATCTTTTGAGAAATATTGGGCAAACGTGCAAACCTTTCTCCATACCCTGCCACACAGCTCTCTTCCCTGACTTCCTGGTTTAAATAGTCTCTCAGGGAAATGACAAACTGGTGAGTATTTACAACCAATTAATCCTTTCTAACATTCATTTTCATCTCAAACTCCAAAGAGATTCCTTTTAATGTTACAATTGTTCATTTACCTAGAAGTAGTGGCAACCAAGTAAAAGCACTCAATTCTCAGAAACTGCCAACTCCTTGAGATCCCTACAATAATATCACGTTTGTTCTCGTGGCAAATTACAATTAAGTACCTCTTTTCTCACAAAGACAAATTACAGAAGACAAAATAAAACTCTAAAAAAACTGAATAGCATTACCAAAAAATGGGATCAGAAGCTTCCCAACAAACCCCGTTCAGTTGTGCTTCTTTTAGCTGAGTAAAGCACACCAGGTATTTTACCTTTAGTTTTTTTGTGGGCTCTTGGTGGTTACATTCTCTGCTCAGACCCAGCAGCTGCTTTAATCTTGGCCTCTGCTCTTATTTCCTATAAGACAAGTCCTTCTAGAAGCTGTCTCTGTTCTTTTTTTTTTTTTTTTCGTTTGTTTGTTTTGCTTTTAGAACAAATCCAGTTTGTACAAGAGTAAGTCTTTTCTGTCCAGTGTCTGTGTTGGGGTAGGGCTTAGTGCTTGTCTAAGTATGGGGAAGTAAATAAGCCTTTCACTGGCCATCGCCCCTCTGAACAAGGGGAGAAATGGCCTCCACCTCTAGATCAGTGAGTTGGAGGATCACCAGGATTTCCATCATATGATATCACCTTCTTTGACTGCTTTCCTCCTATTCCTTGTCTTCCACTCCAGATTAACACAGCCTGAAAATGTGGTAGGTCTTCTTTAGGCATTGCTGGTCCATTGACCATTGACGTGAAAGGAGAGGCATCCTTCTTTGTGTTGTCCAGGAGGCTGATGTGTCATGGACAGCTCTAAGTTGGAGAGTAGTTAGAGGGTAGAGCTTCTGCGGGTACTTATTGGGAGAGGCCTGCATTTTTTTCCTAACAATTTCAGCAACCTACAAAGTCTACGTGACCACAAAATATGCACAGTGAGGCTGACCCTGCACCTCACTCAAGGGGTAAGGGGGGTGGAAACGGAAGTGATGTGGATATCATACACACACACACAGAGTTGTTCATAAAGAGAAAACAGTAAAAGGAAGGAGGGGAAATACTAGAAAGATACAGGGCTCTGCATTTAAAATATAGAGTTTCAGTGTTATAATGTTTTCTTTATTGAACTACAAATTCAAAGATTTTCACATGCCTTCCAGATCCCTATGGAGCACAAGAATTCAGAAAGTGAAAGCTTATTAATGAAGAGTTCAGCTATCATATAAACTGCACTATGCCAAGGAATTAATAGTAATAGCATTTGCAGAATCAGTAAATTAAACCATCTTTGGCTCCTATCTTCGATCACAAGATAAAATTCTATTAAGGACAAAACCAGAACAAAATTAAGAAAACTATACAGACTTCCTATGATTGGGAAGAGTCCATGAGATGCTAGTTAGTCACAAGCACTAAATCATACTTCATATAACTACCTAGAGTATCTAAGAAGTGGTAATTTTTTCTTTTTTCTCCTTTAAAGTACTGCTTAATCTGCCTGCAAGATTCTGGCCATTCCCTTTCTCTTCCTAGGGGGATGGGGGGACCTCTTGTTTCTCTCAGTGCTGTCTACCTGTGAGGCATTTTACATGTGTTATTTCATTGATTCTTCACAACGAATAGATGAGAAAACTGAGACTCATAGAGCTTATGTGACTTATCCAATCTTATCCATCTTTGGCCCTTGCTAGCTATACCTATATAATGTATAGCCCTTGCTGTTTCTGTGCTATACTTCACTGCCTTCCAGAAGGATGATATTTTTTAGGCTTTGATGATGTATGATGCCATTTACATCAAGGCCCTGTCATTCCCCATGGCTATCATCAAAAAGAAGTTAAGATGAATCCTCTTAGGCGGTGCCTGTGGCTCTGTGGGTAAGGCCCTGACCCCATATATTGAGGGTGGCGGGTTTGAACCTGGCCCCCGCCAAACTGCAACAAAAAAAATAGCCGGGCATTGTGGTGGGCACCTGTAGTCCCAGCTACTCGGGAGGCTGAGGCAAGACAATCACCTAAGCCCAGAAGCTGGAGGTTGCTGTGAGCTGTGACTCCATGGAACTCTACCGAGGGTGATAAAGTGAGACTCTGTCTCTTAAAAAAAAGAAAAAAAAAAAAAAAAAAAAGATGAATCGTCTAGGTCAGGCATGGTGGCTCACACCTATAATCCTAGCGCTCTGGGAGGCCAAGGTGGGTGGATTACACGAGCTCAGGAGTTTGAGAGCAGCCTGAGCAAGAGTGAGACCCTGTCTCTAAAAATTAGCCAGGTGGGCTCGGCTAATTCAACCGGCTAAGGCGCCAGCCATGTACACCTGAGCTGGTGGGTTCAAATCCAACCCAGGCTGCCAAACAACAATGATGACTGCAACCAAAAAATGGCCTGGCATTGTGGCGGGCGCCTGTAGTCCCAGCTACTTGGGAGGCGGAGGCAGGAGACTCGCTTGAGCCCAAGAATTGGAGGAGGTTGTGAGCTGTGATGCCACGGCACTCTATCCAGGGTGACAGCTTGAGGCTCTGTCTCAAAAAAAAAAAAAAATTAGCCAGGTGTTGAGATAGGTGCCTGTAGTCCCAGCTACTCGGGAGGCTGAGGCAAGAGAATCACTTGAACCCAAGAGTTTGAGGTTGCTGTGAGCTAAGATGCCACGGTATTCTACCGAGGGTAAAAAAAAAAACAAAAACAGAAAGAGACAATCTTCTGCATCTTTTAGCAAAGTTCAGCAAGGGAGGAAGTGGTGGTATACACAGGGAATAAAATAGAATTCAAGATCCTGGGTCACTTTCCTCTATATTATAGAGTATGTAATATTTCTCTAGGCTGCTAAGGAGGATGATCTATGCCTGTTAACTGTCAACTGTACTTTCTTCCGCAGGAGGACTGTTCATAGTCTCACCGGGCTTTCCCACATTTTCCTTCCTTTTTTTTTTTTTAGAGACAGAGTCTCAGTTTATCACCCTCGGTAGAGTGCTCTGGGCCACACAGCTCACAACAACCTTCAACTCCTGGGCTTAGGCGATTCTCTTGCCTCAGCCTCCTGAGTAGCTGGGACTACAGGCACCCACCACAATGCCCGGCTATTTTTGTTTTGCAGTTCGGCCGAGGCAGGGTTTGAACCCGCCACCTTTGCTATATGGGGCCAGCGCCCTACTCATGAGCCACAGGCGCCGCCCCTGGCTGTTTTCTTTAGAAACGGGGATCTTACTCTTGCTTAGGCTGGTCTCGAACTCATGAGCTCAGGCAATCCACCCACCTCAGCCTCCCAAGTGCTGGGATTACAGGCGTGAGCCACCACACCCGGCTGAATATAAAACTTTGAATAGACTTTATTTTATATTATGAAACAGTTCAAATAGAAAGTACGAGGAATAGTCCCAGCTACTTGGGAGGCAGAGGCAAGAGACTCACTTGAGCCCAGGAATTGGAGGTTGCTGTGAGCTGTGATGCCACAGCACTCTATCCAGGGTGACAGCTTGAGGTTCTGTCTCAAAAAAAAAAAAAAAAAAGGCT
>CAUYRH010033777.1:0-17753 GCA_963574655.1 Perodicticus potto | reverse complement strand
CCCATCTCTACTAAAAATAGAAAAACTAACCTGGCATTGTGGTGGGTACCTATAGTCCCAGCTAGTTGGGAAGCTGAAGCAAGAGGATCTTTTAAGCCCAAGAGTTTGAGGTTGCTGTGATGACACCATGGCACTCTGCCCAGGGTGGCAGAGTGAGACTACTTCAAAAAAAAAAAAAAAAAAAAAATGAAAGAAAGAAAGAAAGAAAGAAAGAAAGAAAGAAAGAAAGAAAGAATTGGGCGGCGCCTATGGTTCATCGAGTAGGGCGCCGACCCCATATACCAAAGATGGAGGGTTCAAACCCGGCCTCGGCCAAACTGCAAAAAACAGAAAAATAGCCGGGCCTTGTGGTGGGTGCCAGTAGTCCCAGACTCAGGAGGCTGAGGCAAGAGACTCCCCTAAGCCCAGGAGTTGGAGGTTGCTGTGAGCTGTGTGACGCCATGGCACTCTACCTAGGGTGATAAAGTGAGACTCTGTCTCAAAAAAAAAAAAAAAAGTAAAAAAGAATGAAGGACAAAAGATATACTTCTGAGTCTAAGAAGTATTTCCTCTTAGAAAAGTAGGTTTTGTAGCATTGACGAACATTGAACTAATGACAAAAGGATAGAAGATATTTACTCTCATAAGCCGTAGAATAGCTGAATCCCTATAGTGGAGGTTGTTATTATGATTTTTTAAAACCATGGGTTAAATTCTTTGTTTCCCAGGGGAGCAGCACATATTCAATTTGGTTAGTTTAGTCTTAAAATACTGTGGGAACCATTGGTGACATATGAATCAAATGTTACATGGAGGAACCTAAGGAAACAAGCTAGGCTCTAAAAACATATATTTGTTGTTGTTTTTATTATTTTCTGGAATTTCTAAGTCCAGACCTTGCCAGCTTTTACCTAGAAAAGAAGTTCGCATTTCTGCTTATACCCTAATGATGACGGCAAGCTCAAGTTGAAAATTGGCAGCCTTCATTATATCCCCTAGTTATTTCTCAGAGTACCTGAGAGAATACTTCCTTTATATCTACCAGGTCATCTTTTAGCTGCAGCAATGTTTTGGTGTCTGCTGTGTGGGTGTTTTCCCCCCTATTCTGTAATTACTACTTACCTATAGTCTCTACATAGCACACTGAGGAAAACACATCATCTTTGGGAGAAATTTAATATCTGAGCCTGTGGTAGACTCCATGTATTAGTGTCATTTCCTTACAATTGAGTCTCATTTTTTGGTATTCACACTCTTACTTTATCCCCTTCCATATTGATGTTGGGCTTGACCTTGTGACTTGCTTTGGCTAAAGTGATATCAGCAAATAAGATTCAGGTTGAGGCTCAAGTATGGACTGGTACATTGGGTCTTGTTCTATTGGAACATTATTTTTAGGAAGCCAGTTGTGATGAAAGAAACCTTATTATCTTGAGACTACGATGGTGTGAAGAAGCCCAAGCTAGCCACAGAAAGGGGCCACTAGAAGGCAAACTGAGGAACCAGGAGTGGTTGGAATGAAGTTTCCATATACAAAGGGTCTTGTTCAACCATCCAAGCCAGCTCCAGCTGATATCCCTAGACAATGTGGGGGCATAGATGAGCCATTCCCATTGTGTCTGCCAGAATTCCTGACTGACAGAGCTGTGAGTGAATAAAATGATTGCTTTTTTTTAAGCCACTAAATTGGGGGAATAGTTTATTAGGCAACAGTAGATAATCTCAGGCTTCCCAAATGGGGCCTGAGTAGAAGTGGATAAAATGGTTTCTTTCTAAATGTTGCCCAAGCAGAGTTTCTTCTCTACCAGTGACTCACACAATCTCATGAAATAATTTTGTCAGGTTGTCAATTACTTTCCTCTCTAACTTCATAGGTGTTAAAAGAGAGTGTGGGAGTTGGGATACAGTCTGTATTACCCTTTCTCTACCCAAATCACTTTAAAGTAGACCCTTTCCCATAATTAAATTCCCCCTTCTCCAATTACATGGACAAAAAATTAGAACGCCTTCCACCCTCTCTATGCATACTAAAAGCAACAAAGAAATGATAAATGTGGTAAGTTGGTCTGTGGATTCTATTTGACTAAACTTTTAGAATTAGAGCCTCAGTTTCTTGCCAAAATGTTCTGTTAAAATTTCAGTCATAATTACTGGCCATTTTATAATGGTCCTATTGCTCTTTTCTCTTTTATCTTCACATATCTCTGAACATCTTGCTAGGGTACTAAATCTTCCCTTTGTACTCATTCCCCAGATTAAGATAGATCTTGGCTCAAGCAGAGGATCACTTTCCTATTATTCAATATTGCCACATAGAAACGATTCCACTTAATTGGGATCCCTTGACTCTGAGAGTGGATATACCTTGAGGACTTAGACACCATATTAGACAGGAATCTTTCAGTTGCAGGTGCTTGAAAAGTACTTGAAGCAAAAATGGGGAAATTCCTATCCCACATAAAGGACAAGTTCAGGGACACATCTGACATTAAGCACAATGTGATATAGGGCTGGAAAAGGTTATTCTCCTGAGGAATTTATCACTTTCTCTCTCTTTCCACATGGCATTCCTCATACTTCCTCAGCAGTTTTGAGTTATATTTTAGCAGATTGGTGTCCCAGATGATAAAAGGTCTCTAAGTTTCAATAATTTAAAGCAAAGTTCCCAGATATGACCTTAATTAGGTTCTCACACTCATCAGTGAGCTAATCACTGTGGCCAAAGTGTGTGTCCAGGCTAGGATCTCATGTTCACTCCTGGAATGTCACCTGACCTGTTGAGATGGAAAATTATTGAAATAAGGGGAAATGGACTTTAATCAGGCAGAAAACATAGATGTCCACTGTAGAAAAATAGAAGTGTCCATGATACCAAGTTCTGGTCCATTGTCCAAAATTCCAATTACAGGGCATGCTGAAGAAAAGTCATCTTTTCCATTGAATCTTTTCCTGATTCTTTGGCTGATGAGAAGCAGCCAGAGGAAAGACACATTGGGAATCTGATGTAATGCTGTTTAGTATTGCTAGCCACCCAGAGTTCTATTGTATTCACTGCTGCTTTTGGACTTCCACATGGCTTCTGCAGTCAAAAGGGCCCCCTTCTGTCTTTGGCCAAGGTTCTGACTCTTTATTTATTGGGCATTGGTTTGGCCCAAATAATCTGTCTATCTCTCACAGATTTTTTCAGTAACTAAATTGCATCTTATGGGGATAGGATTTGCACAGAATGCAGGAATTCTCCAACAAGAAAGACAAAGCCCTAGGCTTTGCATTGTCCCATCATTCTCTTGTCCAATTCCTGATTCCAAGCTGGCTTCACTCAAGGCTCTGATCATTTTCTTTAAGACCTAAATTGAGATGGAACATAGAATAATGAGCTGGCAGGCTTCTCTGCTCTGGAATGTAGTCTACCTGGCTGTCACGCAACAAACAATCTGGTTCAACTGAAAGATTTAATTTGCCCAGAAAGGAGCCCAAACCTTTGTAATGGTTATCTCCTTTAGTCCAGGATTTTTGTACACAAGAAAAAAATTAAACAATGTACTTTTACTGCTGATCAAGATGCAACCATTGAGTTTAATTTAGGGAGCCATCACTTTGGAGAAAACCTGACCAAGGGTGATGTTAACATGAAGGAGAGAAAAATTAAGAAATGGAAGGTGAGAGACCTGGTTCTGATGGCATTGTTTGAATCTTCAGACCCAGCTACACTGCAGCCAGTTTTTACATGCAAAAACTGATAATTTATTCTTTTGACTTCATCTACTTTAAATGCTGATGATGCATTTCAGTGAAGTTCCAGCAGCAATCCCTAACTTCCTTGTGAGAGGTTAGATGTCGAGATAACTAAATAGAAGGTCCACAGAGGATTTTAATTAACTTTGGCATTGTACATGCAAATAAACACCCATATTTTGTTACAAAAGATTCTTCATTGGCCATTGCTCCTTTGCTCTTTAAAAACTAATTCTTTAAGCTGCAGTCAGAGTAAGCATTTCAACATGCAAATCTTATCATGTCACTAGTTCTCAGAGAGTCCTCAAAGCTTGTAGGACAAGTCCAAACACCTTAACATATTTATAAGGTCTTTGGTATTCTAATTTATGTTTACCTCACCAGCTGTTGCTTTTCCAGGTTCTCTCCCTGTCATCTGCCCTACCTTGCTTCCCTTTGCCCAGAAAGTTTCTCTTTGAGTCAAAGCCATAATGACATTTCTTCCCCTAGAGTCTCAAGAACTAGGTTACATAATCCCTGGTCTAGGTATCCAATATCACAACACTAAGACATTGGAAGGGGTAGTTATAATATAATGTGTTGTCCCACTAACTACTCTATACCTCCTGTTCGCTTAGGAACAATGACTATTCTCATTCACCACTGTATTTACAGAATGTAAGTAGTGCTTAGCAAACATTGCTAAATAAAACACTAGATGAATGAATTAATGCATTTATATATTAATTTGGTGACAATTTTTCAAACATTATAGACTAATTTGAACTGTTAGCTCTTCATATTAATGCTTTCCTAAAATATGCTTGTAAAGAAACCCATTTTGTCTTTTCAGAAATTTCTGTCGTGGAAAGAACAGCTGCTTTTCTGTCCATGAGCTGGGGAATGGTTTTGCATCTTATGGGGATAGGATTTGCACAGAATGAACCTGTAGGCTCATCTTCCATGTCTTTCTGTTTTGTAAGTATGAGGAGTCATGAATTTGAGTGGTGAGAACTCTACCTCCAGTGGGCCACATTTTTCTAGGAAGGGCTCTACTCACGAACAGAAATGTCTTTATTACTTGGACTGAATGTGCTTGGATGTAGCAGAATCCCTCTGGTTCTCTCCTTTGCTTCCAATTCTCAGGCATTAAGTCTGCTTGGATAGAGGTGGCTGCTACCAGCCTCTGGTTTCTCAAATGTGGCTGGGTAGATAAGCCAAATACAGCCAACTGACTATAATACATAATGTAGTGAATTGAATAGTGGCCCCTCAAAATATATATCCAAGCCCTAACTTCTAGCACCTGTGGCTGTGACCTTATTTGAAAAAAAAAAATCTTTGAAGATATAATTAAGGTTCTTGAGATGAAATTATTCTAGATTTAACATGGGCTCCAAGTCCAATGATAGGGATTCTTCTAAGAGAAAAGCAGGGGGAGATAAGTGACAGTGTACCAGGGGGAAGTCATGTAAATTAGAGTCAGAGATTGGAGTTGTGAGTCCTCATACCAAGGAGTATCTAAAGGCTCAGAAGTTGAACGAGGTGAGAACAGACTTTCATGAGGAACCTTCATGTAGGTGTGTGGCTCTCTCAACATTTTAATTTTGGACTTTGGGGCTCTGGAACTGTGAGAAAATAAATTTTTGTTGTTTTAAGCCAGCAAGTTTATGATGTTTCATTATGGCAGTTCCAGGAAATGAATAATATACAAGTTGGAGGTGAATTATAACTCTCTCCTGCTTCAATTTAGCAGTTATAAAAGAGCCCCATCCTGGCTCATCATGAAGTTGATATTCGAATCCTTATTTGGTAATTCATTCTTTATTTATATCTCCTACTAACCCTAACCCTGAAGCCCAATAATTGGGTGGTTGAAATAGAGGCTCAACACCTACTCTGAACTTCTAGAGGGAAACAATGGACAAGGGCTTTTGCCTTCTGGCTCCTACATGAACCTGAAGCTCAGCCCGCATATCAGACAGCACAGAGAAGCTGACTGTAGAAGACATGGTGGCTCTCTGCTTGTCTGGAATCTATTGGTCCTTTGAGGTCTGCCAGTAACTTAAGTCCTATCTCTTCTGTGCTACCATCTCTGATTATTTAAGCCTACAGTAATGTTGATCCTCTTGAAAAATTGTATGGCATTAATCAATTGTGTATGTCTTTGGTACTTACAAAACTATCACAACTTTTACAATGTTTATGACCTGGTTCCCAAGCTATATTTTGAGTTCACTGAGGAAAATAGATAATAACTAGTCAATATATATGTTTAGAGTAATGTTTAGGAATTGTGCGTTTTATCTGTGTTGACAACGCCTGGTCTGATGTCTAGAATGAAGGGGGTAATACTCAGTAAATGAGGACAGGAAAGAAACTTTGATTTTTAGCCTTCGAAATAGACTGAAATTGCATTATTTGTTTCCTGCTTAGTGAGATTCCCTTCTTACTAATGGATTCTGTCAACCTTGATCATAACAATTAGCATTTAATTAAGGCAGGAAAAGACAGTCTTTCTCTGGATTTATATAAGGACATTAGGATAAAGAAAAGGCTTCCTTTCCTCTACTAAGTTTAAGCTGGTGGAAGCTATGTTCACTGTTACATGGAAAAGACTTTATCTTAGTTGGAAGGGATGAAACTGACATACACAGAGAAGCAGAGTCACATGGGGGTAAGGTGGTTGGATAGTAAGAAAGACCTGACAGCACTGTGATCCAGATTCCAGACCCTGAGGGCCCCTTTCATGGAGCATTTTCTTTGATTCTATTTAAGAGTCTTGATGTCCTTCCGGGACATACATTCCAACACATTTCTGTAGGTATGAACTTAAGTTAGCTTTAGTTGGGTTTCTGTCACTTGTAACGAAAACAACTTTAACTCAGTAGCTTTAAGGCATGAATATTATCATGGGGTCTCCCTAAGCTGTTTTAAGGATCCATGAGAACATCTGTGCATAATTCATACATGTAGATATACAGATATATAATAGCTTAATTGCTAAAAGATTTAAAGTCTAATATGGGTTTTGTTTCAATCTTGATGCTTAAGAATTTCAGACTGTATCTGGAAAAAAATAACATTGAATTGAAAAATGGAAAATTTAGGCAAACATGAAAACTACAGTGTTAGAGTTTTTTCTAATTTTTTATAAATGTAGATTATTCAATAGTTTAATGGCATTGTAAAGGAAAGTAAAACATAATTTACTGTGTGGCTACTGCCAATGTGTGTTACGGCATCACCTTAAGAGAATATGACATAGAATGCTGAGAATAATGGAAAAATAGTAAGGTTGGTGAATTATTAATTCAGATATGCCCGAAACCTCATGTTTGGCATGGATGAAATCTACTGCTTACTATTTACAGAAAGTTAGATATAGCCAAAAATTTTATCAGTAGTTTTTCTTCTGTTTAGGCTCCTTTATTTCTGTATGATTGCTAATAGCAAAGAGTGATCAGATGATGTTAAAAGTACACTGGCGAAGCTTCATACAAAGGGCTATACAATGGACATATATGTATTTTTTGTCTGCCCAGAAGTCCTTCCTTTAGGGTACTGGTTCTGTGGTACTGTATAGAGAGTGATGGAGAGTAACAAGGGATTAATCTTAAGCATATGAGGCTATTCCACCAAACAGCATTCATTGATGAAATTTCTTGATGTTGAAAGATTCTCTTGCTACATGGATACATTGTTATAGTTATTTCAAATATATACTTTATATATCATAAATATATGTATTTAAACTTGCCATTGAACATGGCTGGGTCACTGTTTCAACAAATCAATCAGAGTATCTACGTGTTGCTATAGGCCCTATATTGGTAAGGCTACCATGGTCAATGGTCTTTGCCTACATGCACTTTATACTTTGGTGAGGGAGGCAGGAAATACAAATTGGGAAGGTACGCAAAAGCAGAACAAGCTTGAGAATAACCAGGATTAGAGTGTGCCTCTTTAAATAAAACAATCAGAAATGATCTTTCTGAAAAGACCACATTTGGCCTGAGAACCAAATATGTGTCAGTCAGGCCTGGGGTGTTAGGACAGAGGAAAGAAAGGACCCAAAGCAAAGGGAAGGCATAGAGGAATGGGCCTGAGACATAAATGAACACAACTTATAAAGAATTCTAATTTTCTAAGCCACAGAAGATTTTAAGCAGATGAACAATATTATCCAATTTATCTTTTTTTTTTTTTTGAGATAAAGTCCTACTTTGTCATGCTCAGTAGTGCCATGGGGTCATAACTCACAGCAACCTCAAACTCTTTGGCTCAAGTAATTCTCTTGTCTCAGCTTTCCAAGTAGCTGGGACTACAGACACATGCCACAATACCCTGCTATTTTTAGAGAGGGGGTCTTGCTCTGGCTCAGGCTTGTCTCAAACTCCTGAACTCAAGCAGTTACCTCCTTTGGCCTCCCAGAGTGCTAGAATCACAGGCATGAGCCACTATGCTTGGCCCCACTGATGTATCTTTTTAAAAGATCATGCAGCTGATTGATTAAAGCCACTCTAAACTTAAGGTTCTGACTCATTCTTTGGATATGAGCTGTTTTTCCTGTTTAGTTTTTGCCATTAATATTTTGGAATAAATGAACCCTTCTTTGCAGAATTATTTTGAGCAATTGACATTATTGGTATAAAAGTCCTCTGCAAATAATACGAGTTCAAGGACCCATTGTCCCTACCCCGATAGACAAACAATTGGTATGGTGAATTGGGCCTGAAAGCAATCCCCCTCTGTTTCATCCAGGCTTTTGTGAGCTCATACATGCTGGACACACATTGATGAGGCTGGGATTGAGTCCTGTGAACAGAGTAGCCAGCTGTGATTTCAGTGGCCAGGGAAGCGCCAGCTTGCTCTCAGCCCCCTCAGACTGGTGAGCCAAACCACTCAGGGGCCAAGCAATTGTATTCCACGCTTGGTTTGCTACTAATTGCACAAGGGAAGAGGATGGGAGCACCTGGTGCCTGTTTGCAATGTGTACTGGGGAACACAAGATAATAAACATCCCTAATAACATTGGTGATGGCATATTTGAGACAAAACCAGTTCTTTAACCTCAGTGGGCTCTCCCAGCCAGATGTTCTCATTTCAAACTCTCTTCTAATGATTTCATCAGAAACGATTCCTGCACACAAAACCTTCCGGAGCCAGGGAATGCACCTTAAATAAGAGCCCTGGATACCTCATCTCTCCTCCTCAGTTTCCGCACAAGAATAGATAGAGGCAGATATGGAGATATAAATACTGCTGAGTTAAAGTTATGTGAAAAGTGTTTGGTGTTTTGGTTTCTGAAGGGCCCTTGAAGTTGCACCCCTCTTTCCATTTAGGGATTTTTTAAAAGTTTTTTACAAATATTATTTATTTTAATGAAGCCAGTACAGATAATGTCCATTTAAAACCCATATCCCAGGCCGAAAAGTACAAATAAAACCAAGAGCAGTGTTCTGTTGTATATACCTCTGCATAACGTTATTATTTGCTAATGAACATTAGAACTTTTCTGGAATCTTCCAACAAGATTTTTAAAAAATTCTTAAAATGCCTTCTCTTCAGTGAAGTCATCTTTGGAGTGAGTCGTTACTCTCACCTTCTCTGTCATCTTGACCCCAATTGATTTTCCTCTTCTTTTGGTCCAAACCCTCAGATTTTGAATAGTAGCTTCAAGTTAAGGAAAGGTCATTTTTCCACAATTCAGTTCTCTGAAAAACTTTCATCTCCCACTGAAAGTCACAGTCTAGGAGTGAAGCAATCACGTGCTAGAACTTCAAGGCCCACTGGAAAGTCATTATGAACACCTCTTGCATTGGTCACATTGGTAGACTTATTTAGTATCCCCACGTGCCTGAAAATGCACAGTCCTGAAAATAGTGGCCTCTCTGTGCACACATGCAATTTTTAAAAAGGAATGGGCAATAAGAAGGGGACTGAGGCTTGATCACCAAAAATCAGCACAATGAAAACAAATGATAATGAATAATGAGCACTAGAATTCAAATTACCAGATGTTTTAAAGAGATGGGGTGCCAGCTTTCAATTGTTTTGAACACCACATTACAGAGAAACTATTTTTAAAACATAAAAAAGGATTGAGGGAAAAGAAAAAAAATAAAAGAATATCTAAACTGTCGAATGACAACCCCCCTCTGGTTTGTTCTTGATAAACTTCAATCACATCTTCTTCTTCCATTCCCAGTTCTTTTGGAGTATGATTATCAGCAATTCTCTGACTTTCAAAGAGAAACCTGAGTGAATTCATTGGAACTCCCTGTTTTTGACAGTATGATTCTTTGAGTTTCTTGAGATGTGTTGTCATTTTCACTTTCAAGTGAATCTCACTGCTATCCTGTCCAGTGACTTTGAGTTTAATGTATTCTCCTTCCATCCTATCCCCCAAGTCTTTGGTTGAGGGTTTTGCCTCCTGGTCAGACATGGTAATGGTGGCTTCCCCTCGGGGATCTCCACACAGCAGCAGCCTGGGGTAGGCAGAACCTCACTCTGGGGTTTACAAATCCATCTTCTTTCCCTATAGCACAACACCACAGCTATCTCCATTTAGGTTTTGAACAATTAGAAATGAAACAAAAGAATAGCAAATAGAGGGCAGCATATTATCTTATAAGACAGGGATTCTAGCACAAGAATATGACAGGCTTAGAATATATGGCTCCAGGACCCTTAGAATACAGGACATGGGCAAGAGAGGAAGATTCTCCCTTAGAGGAGCAACAGGAGTGTGCATGATTTGAAAGGAAAGAGGGTGGCAGCACACTCTCAAGAAGAGGTAAGGAGCTGAGTTACCTTGGCTATATTTATTCTTCAGGTAGGTCTGTGATTCTGGGGCCAGTAAATCAAGAAGCAGTGGTCATGTGTTACACTAATTTGGATCCCTTCATAGAAAGGAATCATCAGGAGATAGGAAAGAAGAGTTCCTCCTTAATATTTGACATAGCACTTTGGGTTTAACTTTCAATCTCTGAAGTAATGAATAGGAAGGAGATGGAGATAAAAAGACAATACAAGAGGAAGATAAGGTAAAGATGTTTGTGAAAAGAAAAACAGCATACATAACATGGACATGGGAAGCAGTTAAATGGAGGGATCAGGAAATTATGAAGTTTCCTGTAAACATCTGTTAGTAAGTAATCTGCTTATCTTGGGCAATGTATTGCGCATATGGATGTAGTATCCAGTTCTTGCACTACAGTGATTTTTAAGTATCTTAGTGCATTACAAGGAATAACATTCCTTGGAGGAAAGTTAACTAAGGGGTTTGTGTGTTGTCCTAATTTCAACTTCTGTGGTAATTTTGAGGAAGATGTTGTTCCATCTTGCATAGTCACAGCGTGGCATAGGTGATTATAATTGTTGAATAGACAGAGAACCTCACTGGCATTCCAGTTCCTGATGATTCATTTGATGTAGAGTAGCAGTGTCCACATTTAGCTGGATATGTGCTTTTTCCAGAACATATAGTATGATTCTGAATGATTTTTTCATGTTTCCTGGCATTTTCAGATTTCTTCTTTTTAGAATAAACAGAACTAGAATTGTATTAACTGTTTACTCAGCTATAGTTGATATGGATCAGGTTTTTTCATGCCCAGGATTCATCCCCATGATTTTCTTAAACAATTCCCTCTCCGAAGTGGAAATAGTCTGGGATGGATTATAATTCCTGTTACCTGCCTGGTATCTCTCTCTGCTAAGGATCCTCTTCTAGCCACACCTGGCACATGATCTAAGCTTAGCTAAGCAATGCTTTGCTTCTTTAGGGAGACAGTTGTATTTGGAGAGCAAATTCAGTTTGACATAATAATGGGGCAGTAATGACTGGGGCATGAGGGGCAATGGTGCCAGTGGGAGGAGAGGAGGCATCCAGACCACCTTGTTTGCCCATGAGATACCCTTGTTTCTTCTCTTCTGGTTTCAAACAGCTGGACTGGATTCCCACTGTTTTTAAGTCTGATTTCTGAGCATCCAGTTGATGTGGTAGTGAGTGCCTGACACCATTTACCCCCCAAATCCTTCAAGTAAAGCTATTCTGATTTCATACAACCAGACGTGGGTCAACTTTTGCTTGCAGATACAAACCCTTACACATCATCCTGGATCATCTTTAGGAGGTTGTTCAAAAGGAAAAATCTTCCTGATAAAAAACGAATTTTTCAGGCCAGCACCAGTGGCTCAAAGGGGTAGGGCGCCAGCCCCATATGCCGGAGGTGGAGGGTTCAAACCCAGCCCCAGCCAAAAACTGCAAAAAAAAAAAAAAAAAAGGAATTTTTCATAGATGGGACTTTCCATCACTTAATATTTATTGAGTGCCTGCATTATCTAGGTCCTGGGGCATGAAGAGAAAAAGTAAAATGTACAATAGTTTATATTCTCTTGAAACTTAGAGTGAAGCTGGGAAAAAAAGTCATTAAAAAATTGTACAAATAATTGTAAAATTATAACTATGATAAATGGTATGAAGAAAAAACCCTGTGATGCTGCAAAAAATTATGTTGGAAGGTATTAATCTAGTCATGGAGATCATACTCCCTTAGTGATGAGAGCAAAATAAGCTTTAACTAGATAAAGGAGGAGAAGAAAGCAGGGGAGAAAACCTTCTGGGAATAAGGGGTTCTAGGAAGACACTATTGCCCTCGAGGAAAAGCATTAAAAACCATATTAAAATGCAAATTTTGCACATAGGTGGATACAACATTAAATCATTATTTTCCATTATTAACTCAGTACCAATCAGTTAATCAGCTTGGAGATATTTGGTAAGAATGGTGCTCCAGCCAGATACATTTGAAAGTGTGTATTAGAAAATGGGGGGCTATTCGGGGTGCTATCACCAGGGACAATCAAGGACAAACCTCTCAGTAACAGTTACCCAATTAAGGTTTTCTTCCATCACCAAAATTGATGAAGCATTAAACTCTCTAGATTAAAGAAGGACATCGGGAAGACAGAGATGGTTATTGCCAGGAGAATAATGCAATGCTGAAAACACTCTTGCATAAGAGTTTATCTAGGAGGAAAAAAATCACAAGAAATTATCCGAGTAAAAAAATTCTCAAAGCTATTTAAGCAATTTCACAAATGCCTAGTGTCGCTAAATCATTTGTGCAGCTTTTCAATTGTGTAATGTAATGGCCAAGTGATAAAGGAGGTGCATATCGCCCAGATAAAAATGAGGCAAGAACCATACTTCATCTGGCAAAAGCTGGAACAATTGCAATAATTTATTATGTTTATATGATATAATTCAGTTTATAAAGCAATGTAAAATATTTAATCTTTAAATATTCCTTTAAGGATAAAATGAGAATACATATATAGTAGAACCTCCATAAATCATGTCCTCCTTATGTTGACCTAATTTTCAAAGACCAGATATGCACCACATGTACATATCCATACAGTAGGCCTAGTTCCCCATGTTGACCACCTGCATATCTTGACCAGTTTGTTACAGTCCTTGGGTGGTTAATTTACAAAGTTTTACTGTATTATTTATTTTTAACTCTATTACATAGAAGAGAAAATGGAGGCACAGTGGGGTTAAATCAACTTGCTCATACTCTCAGAATGATTAACTGGCAGTACATGGTAGAAACTCAGGTCATCTGACTCATAGCTGGAACTTATTTCAAGAATCAGTTCACAGGTTCAGTTTAACTTATCTTTCCCCAGGGTGCTTCAAGCTTGAGAATTCAGCAGAAGAGATTTTATCAAACTAGCTGGTATCCAGGAACCAGTGTGGTCTAACCCCCTACTAGTAAGGAATTTGAGATGGTTAGCCTCACCCTAAGTCTGGAAAAATTGAGTCTACTTACCAAGGAAAAAGGAAAGTTATAATTATAATTATAATTTATTAGCTCTTTTTCTATCAGTTTTTACAAGGGTGTGCTAAATTTTGCAAGTTACTTTAATTGCAAAATATGATGGAGAGAGATTAAAATTATGAGTTTCTTGATGTCCACACTCTTTTATTTTTATGATGAAAAAGAAAGAGAAGTTTATTTACTTGCTGGCAATTGAGGAGACAAGTAGACTCCCATCTCAAAAATACCAGCAGCCCCCTTCTGAACAGAAACATAGACCTTCTAAAGGTTCTGATCAATTCCATAATCCCATTTTGGGCATAATAATCTTGTGATCTTCACCCAGATAATATCATCTTTGGCTATGATGATCAGACAATTTATGTGTCCAGACAGTTCACTTGTGCTATCTCTTGTGGCACAGAAAAAATAAAAGACATTAACTTTCCCCTCCTGACCACTGGCCTGAGTCAGGGATGTAGGTTTTAGTTCTCAAAAAAAGAGGGTAAAGGTGTTTTAAAGAGACATAAAATGCCTCCTGTTTGGGCCACTCACTGTTACATATTCCTTACTGTCAATTTTCCCCTTCCACATCTACAGGAGGAGGGGCAACATAATACTAGGATGCTAGGAAGGGTCTCTCATGAACTATTTCTTAGGGATTTAACTTAAGCCTGCTTCTAAAGCGCTACAGAGGAGGGCAAGTAGCAAAACCTTATTCCACTTTAAGTGGGTTCCTTGTCATTTTCATTTTAGATATAGGGCTTTGCTTACTTGATGAGTTACCTCAATTACAAAGGAGGGTCCGTTATCATTCAGGTTTCTACGGGGGCGTCACTCAAAGAGCTCATGGGTGATGACAGGAAACTGTGTAACTTATCCAGGTATAGACAGTGAGAACAAGGCTTCCCCAATGGACACTGCCATGGAGTAGCCAAACATGGGGATTCTTTGAGGAGGGGCTGCTAAGCTGTCTCTGCAGACGCCTACCCACAGCGTCCATCACCAGCATGCTATTCTCCCTCTGCTTGGCCTCTTTTCCTGGACAGCTAATGCCAATCATTCCATCATCCTGCATGGCTTGTTCCTATTCCATATTGGCATATATGTGCAGGAACTTGGCAAAGGCCCTGTCCTGGGCTAGCAGCTCCTGGTAGGAGCCCATGTTGGAACTTTGGATGCTTTCTGCAATTGGATAGGACAAGCTTCTACTCAGCCTGAAAAGATATCTACTAATACTGAGTGAAACCGTCAGTCATCAAAAGGGTTGGGCCATCAAGTTGGGTTACCTCTCTGTCTTTAGATGATGGGAGCACTGTTAATTGCAAAAAGGGTCCTCTCAAATGAGGTCCCACCAATTCCATTAAGGCAAATAGTCTATTGCAAATGGGATTTTCCCAAGTGAGGCGCATTCATGTGGGTGCCTCACAAGAGGCTGAACCAAAGCTTCATGTGGGAGAATTGTGTTTCCACTTAGTTGTGCCATTCCCAATGTCAGAGCCTCAGTCTTTACTTTTAAAGGGGATCTTAGCAGCAATCAAATCCCCACTGCCAATTTGCATTTAGAGCTCCAGTGGGGAGGCATGGAGACCCAGGCTCCCCCATTTATAAACATCAGCTAATTAAAACCCCGATGTCATTTTGCACCCAGGGCTTCTATGGAGATATGTGGGATGGAGCTAAACAGTGAAGCAATTAGCCTACTCATTCATCATCCAAGTCATAGACCTGAAGGAACCATTTGCTTTCCTGAGAGTTTCTTACTACCCGGAGCTCTCTGTCTTGGGCTAGGGTTCTTTTCAATGTCTTTTTATTTATCTAAAATTCAGAACATGTAGTTTTTTGTTTACTTTAAAGGCCATATTAACCAGCTGTGAAGGATTCATGCTAATTATTGTGCCTTGGCTATGGATACCCCTGACCAAATTGAGCTCTCAGTTTTGTAAGGAGAGACCAATCCTGACCCCAGGTATAAACTAATGAGCTTGAGGTTGAATAATTAGTTCAGGCAGCAACTTTCCTGCCCCCTCCCATGGCACCAAAATGGTGGTGGCTGCAGGTGTTCCTTCCCCCTAACTGCCGGCTGCTCAGTGGGGCTGTGTGCTGGTCCTCTCATCAGTCCTACTCCTAGGCTGTAGTTCCTCCCAGCATCTCCTCCCAGCTAGGTGGCGAGTTCTAGTGGGGGGCAGAAGGACCTCATTCATCAAAAATCTTGTATGCACAGATCATTTAATATCCCATAAACCAAGAGTTTCTGTCCACGCTTTTAATAATTTCCAGGTTTGGGGATCTTTGAAAAAACCAAAGTAAAATATAAACATTACACTATGGAGAGGCAGATTGGCAGATACCTTCTTTCCATTAGCAAATCAACAATCTACATTAAAATAAAGAACTTTTTAGAATTTTTCTCCAGTGGACATATTCCCATCAACACTAAAGTTAACTGAATACAAAATATACTTAAAATGATAGGGGAAAGGAGATGAAGAACATTATGGATTTATTCAAGGAAGTGCTGCATCCATTTCTAAAGTAGATGAAGGAAATTAATATCTTCATACTCCCTTATTTCCCATTGTTAAAGTGTGATGAGTTTAGTAGAATCACTGCTATTGAGTAGAAATGAAACCACACTTCAGAAGAGATTCACAAACTTTGACAAGTCTGAATTGGGCTTTAACATTTTTCAGTTACCTTTGATGGAGGGAAGCCTCCAGATGATCATCAATCATTGAGCAATATGTCATATTTCCGCAGCTAAGTTTTAAGAGAAGATGCTGTAATAAGCCACATTCTTCTGGAATTTTACAGGACCAAATATGAAGCCCAGGACTCTTGAAATTTCTGGCTTTTTCTTGAAATTGAAGTGTTTCTCTATTTGAAACAACCCTTCCCCCAGAATACTCAAGAATAAATCAGGGTATCAAATGTTCATACTGACTAATACAATTTTATTCATAGGTCCCACTAGGCTATAACCTTATTATTTGTCAAGATAACTTGAATTAAAATTAAAGAGATATAATCCATAAAAATATAGATGGCCTCACCAATACCAGTTTCTAATCATGTGATTTATAATGGCCACCTCAAATAAAGATCTCATGTACTACCAATGTTAACAGTGTGCAAAGCAAATGGTGAGATATTATTTTAGCCATCCTTTTATCTTTTTTAAAAGTAAGAAATAAATAAGAGCCATGATGTCATATTTAATTATTAAACCATCAAATATTTATTAAGGACCTTAGGCCAAGAATTGCTCAAAGTTCTGAGGATACAGCAAAACAGAAAAAACACTTGGCCTCCTGGAGTTTCTAATAAACATACTTAAGTAAAATTTCTAGTATGTTAGATAGGTGGTATGTGATAAGGGAAGAAAATAAAATTGTAAAAAGTTTTTGCAGTCTTGAATAGGGTCTCCAGGGAAGACTTCACAAAGCAGTCAGCAACAATTCAAATGGGTATCCTAGGAGGGAGAATATTCTATTCAGGAGGCACATCAACAGCAAAGGCCCTGCAGTGGGAGGATGCCTGGCACACTGTGAGAAGAGCAGGGAGATTGGTGTGGCTGGAGACAGATGAACCATGGAGGGAAGCTGGGGGAGAGGCAGGTAGGAGATAAAGATACATGGTCTCCAGTAAGGTTGGAGAAAAGGAAGGGATCCAGCAGGGCCTTAGGTCATTGTTCAGAATTTGACTTTTACTCTCTATGAGATTAGATCTTTAGTAAAATATTTATATTTATAACAAAAAGAAGACGTGTGTTTGTAATTTCAGAACTTGACCCTGACACAAAACATTTTAAACTCTAGGATAGTTTTCTGAATATATTTTATTGCAGGTATTTAGCTTCATGCAAAAATTTTCTATTAGAATTTGTTTTTGATTTACAAAAAGCTCTGGGGAAGACAAGTTTTTACAGGAAAGATTGCTAAGGCAAGTTCCTTTATAAAGGAATTGACTTTAACTTATTGGCTGTAAAAGTTTGGATATTCACATTATTTTTTCCTAAAGCTAGGCACATGTATATAGTATCAATTTTAGTTAGGTTTTAAGATATTTTCAAATAAACTTTATTTATTTATTTATTTTTTGAGACAGAGCCTCAAGCTGTCACCCTGGAGAGAGTGCTGTGGCATCCCAGCTCACAGCAACCTCCAATTCCTGGGCTCAAGCGAGTCTCCTGCCTCTGCCTCCCAAGTAGCTGGGACTACAGGTGCC
>CAUYRH010033776.1:0-11035 GCA_963574655.1 Perodicticus potto | reverse complement strand
ACCTCCAACGCCTGGGCTCAAGCGAGTCTTTTGCCTCTGCTTCCCAAGTAGCTGGAACTACAGGCGCCCGCCACAACGCCCGGCCATTTTTTGGTTGCAGCCGTCATTGTTGTTTGGTGGGCCCGGGCTGGATTCGAACCCGCCAGCTCAGGTGTAGTGGCTGGCGCCTTAGCCCGTTGAGCCACAGGCATCGAGCCACATTGAAGGCTTTTTTTCTTTCCTCTCCATCCCCTTTCTCCTTACTCATTACATCACATGTACCTAAATATTTACAATGGTCGATTCCTTGTTCACATTACAAAAATAGAATTACACACTTTCTTTGACCTTGCTTTTTTCATTTGATCAAAGCTCTAAGAAATCCCTCTAGCAGTGGATATACATATATCTAACACATTTTTTAAGTATCTGCCACAATATTCTATGGGGTGGGTGTACTATGGTTTTAGTCAATCAGTCTCCTATTGACAACACCCAGATTGTTTCCAGGGCTTAGCCATTACAAATAATTCTATGATAAATATCCTCATACATATAGTCTTACTCTGCCAGTTATCAATTTATTGCCTCTGCTCCATATTCACCCTTTCTGACTGCTCTGTGAAAAATAGTCTGGGCCCGGCTCAGCGCCTGTGGCTCAACAGGCTAGGGCACCAGCCACATACACCTGAGCTGGCTGGTTTGAATCCAGCCCGCGCCCGTCAAACAACAATGACGGCGGCTCGGCGCCTGTGGCTCAACGGGCTAAGGCGCCAACCACGTACACCTGAGTTGGCGGGTTCGAATCCAGCCCGGGCCCACCAAACAACAATGATGGCTGCAACCAAAAAATGGCCGGGCGTTGTGGCAGGCGCCTGTAGTCCCAGCTACTTGGGAGGCAGAGGCAGGAGACTCACTTAAGCCCAGGAGTTGGAGGTTGCTGTGAGCTGTGATGCCACGGCACTCTATCCACAGTGACAGCTTGAGGCTCTGTCTCAAAAAAAAAAAAAAAAGAAGAAAATGTTTCCTCATCTATTTTTTGAGTTTGTGTAGGATTGGTATTATTTCTTATCTAAATGTTTAATAGAACTTACCA
The DNA here is from genome assembly GCA_963574655.1 of Perodicticus potto. NCBI lineage: Eukaryota > Metazoa > Chordata > Mammalia > Primates > Lorisidae > Perodicticus > Perodicticus potto. The sequence goes on along the minus strand of CAUYRH010033776.1, from coordinate 9,960 downwards.
GTGCCACTATCCAAGGTCAGTTTCTTTAAGGGAGATTTTTTTTTTTTTTTTGGTAGAGACAGAGTCTCACTTTATCACCCTCAGTAGAGTGCCAGGGCGTCATTCAGCTCACAACAACCTCCAACTCTTGGGCTAAAGCAGTCCTCTTGCCTCAGGTTTTCTATTTTTAGTAGAGATGGGGGTCTTGATTTTGTTCAGGCTGGTCTCGAACTCCTGAGCTCAAGCAATCCACTCTCCTTGGTTTCCCAGAGTGCTAGGATTATAGGCGTGAGCCACTGTGCCCTTAATTATTTATCAGTTATATCTATTTCTTGGGAGAAAATTAAATTATATAGGGCTGTTTGTATACTTTCTTCTGTGTTTACAAAAGGGTCAAGAAAACATAACATTGGGTGGCGCCTGTGGCTCTGTGGGTAGGGTGCCGGCCCCAAATGCTGAGTGTGGCGGGTTGAAACCTGGTCCTGGCCAAACTGCAACAAAAAAAATAGCTGTGCCTTGTGGTGGGCGCCTGTAATCCCAGCTACTCGGGAGACTGAGGCACATAATAGGGACTTCCCTTTCTCAGCAACAGAGATAAGGAAAGGAAAGCAGGGGGAGGTAGAGTGGGCTCTGTCACTTACTCAGGCTCGGCTCCGTCAGTATAGTGGTTATGACGCAGCACCGAGGGTGGTGGGTGGCGGGTTCGAACCTGGCCTGAGCCAGCTGAACGTTAACTGCATCAACAACAACAAAAAAAGCTGGGTGCTGGGCGGCGTCCCCATAAACCGAAGGTAGGGGGTTCAAACCTGGCCTCAGCCGAACTGCAAAAACAGAAAAATAGCCAGGCGTTGTGGTGGGCGCCTGTAGTCCCAGCTACTTGGGAGGCGGAGACGAGGGACTCGCTTGAGCCCAGGAGTTGGAGGATGCTGTGAGCTGTGATGCCACTGCACTCTACCCAGGGTGACAGCTTGAAGCTCTGTCTCAAAAAAAAAAAAAAAATTTTTTTTTTTAAATTAGCCATGCTTAGTGATGCACGCTTCTAGTCCTAGCTTCTCAGGAGACTGAGGCTGGAGAATCCCTTAAGCCTAGGAATTCAAGGCTGCAGTGAGCTATGATTGTGCTGCTGCACTCCAGCCTGGCTGACAAAGTGAGACTCTGTCTCAAAACAAAGAAAAAAACTACAAAATGTTGATGAAAGAAATCAAAGACCTAAATAAATGGAGAAATAGACCATGTTCATGAACTGAAAGACTCAACATAGGGCCGAGTGCAGTGACTCGTGCCTGTAATCCTAGCATTCTGGGAGGCCACGGTGGTTGGATTGCTTGAGCTTAGGAGTTCAAGACCAGCCTGAGCAAGAGTGAGACCCTGTCTCTACTAAAAATAGAAAAACCGAGATAAGAGGAAGAGTTGGAGGTTGCAGAGAGCCATGAGGATGCCTTGGCGCTCTACCTGTGCAGGGCAGTAGATTGACTCTGTCTTAAAAAATACAACCAAACAAACAAAAAACACCTGAGAGGAAGGTGTGGGTCTCTTCCTTGGGAGTAAGGAAGGATCCCTTACAGACTTTTCCCCTTGTATTTATTCTCCAGTTCCTAGCTTTGCTTCTCCTGCTTCTACTGTTTATGATTTTCTTTTTCTTTCTTTCTTTTTGTTTGGAGACAGAGTCTCACTATGTCGCCCTCAGCTTGCAGCAACCTCAAACTCCTGGGCTTAAGCGATTCTCTTGCCTTAGCCTCCCAGGTAGCTGGGACTACAGGTGCCCACCGCAATGCTCAGCTTTTTTTTTTTTTTTTTTTGGTAGGGACAGTCTCACTTTTTTGCCCTCGGTAGAGTACCGTGGCGTCATACAGCTCACAGCAACCTCCAACTCCTGGGCTTAGGTGATTCTTTTGCCTCAGCCTCCGGAGTAGCTGGGACAACAGGCGCCCGCCACAACGCCTGGCTATTTTTCTGTTTTTGCAGTTTGGCTGAGGCTGGGTTTGAACCTGCCACCTTCGGTATATGGGGCTGGCGCCCTACTCAATGAGCTATAGACGCCGCCCAGCACCCAGCTTTTTTTGTTGTTGTTGATTCAGTTGTCGTTCAGCTGGCTCAGGCCAAGTTCGAACCCGCCATCTGCCACCCACCACCCTTGGTTTGCGCCATAACCACTGTACTAACAGAGCCGAGCCTGTTTTATGTATTTCTTAACTTGTGTTTATGCATTTTTTGGGAAGTGCTGACTGCTGCCTGGTAAGTCGAGTTTTCCTCATGTCTTCATTGATTGGTTTACTTAGGGTCTTGGTTAAGCTGATTCCATAGTATTCTTAACTAACTTCTCCTTTGGAAAGTCTCTAATACATTAATAGGGCATTGGTTAATCATGGGTATGCAGACTAACTTTTTAAAGTTCTTATTGATCACTCCTTCTGTGGGGAGTCTTAGAAATTGAAGTCTCCGAATTTTAAAACTTTCTAACCACAATCTTGGCTAGTTCTGCTTTAGTAGTAGCAGCCCAGAATAGTCTTATCTTCCCTACCTTGTTAGCAGTTGCCCACTTCTTTATCTTAGCAGTTAGCTGTCTGCTTTTCTTTTCCTTCTTAACCCTGTTATCTACCTATCCCTAACATCTTTTTTTTTTTTTTTTTTTCAGTTTTGGCCGTGGTGGATATGAACCCACCACCTCCGGTATATGGGGCCAGCGCCCTACTCTTTGGGTCACAGGCACTGCCCTTTTTTTTTTCTTTTTAGAGATAGTCTCACTTTGTCACTCTTGGTAGAGTGCTGTGGTGTCACAGCTCACAGCAACCTCCAGTTCTTGGGCTTAGGCGATTCTCCTAGCTCAGCCTCCAGAGTAGCTGGGACTACAGGTGCCCATCACAACGCCCGGCTAGTTTTTTGTTGCAGTTCAGCTGGGGTTGGGTTTGAACCTGCCGCCCTAGGTACTCACTGAGCCACAGGCGCTGCCCCCTAACATCTCTTTCAAGGAATTTGTACATCTATGTTATCAGACTTACTGGCATACAATTGTTTGTAGGATTCCTTTATTGTCTTTTTAATGCTTATCATTTTTGCATATTCCTTGTTTTGGATATTCTTTTTTTTTTGTAGAGACTGTCTCACTTTGTCACCCTCGGTAGAGTGTTGTGGCGTCACAGCCCACAGCAACCTCCAACTCCTGGGCTTAGGCGATTCTCTTGCCTCAGCCTCAGCCTCCCGAGTAGCTGGGTCTACAGGCACCCGCCACAGCGCCTGGCTATTTTTTGGTTGCAGTTTGGTTGGGGCCGGTCTGAACCCGCCACCCTTGGTATATGGGGCCAGTGCCCTACTCACTGAGCCACAGGTGCCGCCTGTTTTGGATATTATTAAATTCTGGATATTCCCTCTTTTATTGGCAGTATTGGTAATATGTGTAATAGTTTCTCTTTTTGTCCCTCTTGGTTGCTGTACCCAGGAATTTAGAAATAGTATTAAATTTTCTTTTTCCTCTTTTTTTTTCTTTAGGCCTTGCAGATAGCCTACTTACATATATTTTATGTTTATGTTTTCAGTACTTCCCCCCCCTAGTTTCCAAATATCCATCTTGTAGCTTTTTTTTTCTCCCCCATATTAAAGAACTTCTTTTTTTTGCAGTTTTTTTTTTTTTTTTTTTGGCCGGGGCTGGGTTTGAACCCACCACCTCTGGCATATGGGGCTGGTGTCCTCCTTTGAGCCACAGGCGCTGCCCTAAAGAACTTCTTTTAACATTTCTCATTATGTGTATCTGTGGGCAACAGGTTCTTTCTGCTTTTGTTTATTTGAAAATATCTTTATGGCTCGGCGCCTGTGGCTTAACATGCTAAGGCGCCAGCCACGTACACCTGAGCTGGCAGGTTCAAATCCAGCCCGGACACGCCAAACAACAACGCGGCTGCAACCAAAAAAAAAATGGCCGGGTGTTGTGGCGGGCGCCTGTAGTCCCAGCTACTTGGGAGGCAGAGGAAAGAGACTTGCTTGAGCCCAGGAATTGTGGAGGTTGCTGTGAGCTGTGATGCCACAGCACTCTATCCAGGGTGACAGCTTGAGGCTCTGTCTCAAAAAAAAAAAAAAAAAGAAAAAGAAAAAAAAAAGAAAATATCTTTATGTAATCTTTTTTTTTTTCAGATTGTTTTTTTTGGCGGGGGCTGGTTTTTAACCTGCCACCTCCAGTATATGGAGCCAGCGCCCTACTCCTTGAGCCACACGTTGCCCCCTGTCTTTCATCTTTAATCTTTTTTTTTTTTTTTAGACAGAGGCTTACTTTGCTGCCCTCAGTCGAGTGCTGTGGCGTCATAGCTCACAGCAACCTCTAACTCTTGGGCTGAAGCGATTCTCTTGCCTCAGCCTCCACAATGCCCAGCTATTTTTAGAGGTTGGGTTTTGCTGGGCTTAGGCCGGTCTCAAACTCCTGAGCTCAAGCAGACTACCTGCCTTGGCCTCCCAGAGTGCTAGGATTATAGGTGTGAGCCACAGAGCCTGGCCTGCTTGCTTTTTTTTTTTTTTTTTTTTTAAACTGCTTTATTAATTTCATATTAGGAAAAGAATACTTTCCTAAAAAGGGTGAAAATGCCAAGCTGACAGAAACTTTCAGACTGACACAAAATATTCAGTTACAACTCATTAAATGGAAGGAAACACCAGAAGGCTTACAGAAAAAGTAAATCACAAAAATACAAGTTTGTAAAGCAGTAGCATTATTAACCTGAAGGAAAACCTTAGGATTCAAGGTATGAGGCAAAAGTCACAATGATGGACAGGTTCAGGAGTTGGGAAATGCATAGAGTTCCTCACCTGCTGCTCCTTACTTAGTATGTCTCTTGATTTCCATCATCTGCCCTGCAAACTTTTCTGCGTTATCTTCTGCTGCATTGTGATCAACATGCTTATTAGGCATGCCCCGTCGAAAATTAGGGACCAGTCGCCAAACCCGCCCCCGTCTGACAATTGCAACAGGCTTCCGCCTTCACCCCCTCCCAAATGGCAGGGTTCCTCTTCATTCTGCACTGGGGCCTGCCCCCCTCTTTCGTTTTCTTGTTTGCCTTTTTCCATGGTGAGATTTTTGACTTGTTCCTTTCTGGACTCCACCACTCCTGGGTGTGTCCTGGCAGTCTCCTGCTCCTCCGCATTCTTGCCGCGAGGTGCGTCGCCGCGACACTTCGCCCCGAGACCTGCGGACCTCCAAGCCGCCTCTTACTTTCAGGGTCGCCCTTGGCCCACCAGGAGCAGGCACCTCCTCTGAGAAGTGAGCGAGCTGCTACCCCGCTTGCTTTGTTTCTAATGCAGTTCATTGGTCTTGCTTCTTTTAACTGTCTACTCCCCCACCCCCTCCCATCATCTTCAGATTTTTCTTATAATATTGGTTTTGAGACATTTGCCTTGTGCTTTCTCTTATTTCTTCTTCTGCTTTGCATCCATTTTGCTTCTGGATCAATGGGTTTATATTTTGCATTTAATTTGGATTTTTTTTTTTTTTTTGTAGAGACAGTCTCACTTTATCACCCTCAGTAGAGTGCCATGGAGTCACAGCTCACAGCAACCTCCAGCTCTTGGGCTTAGATGATTCTCTTGCCTCAGCCTCCCACGTAGCTGGGACCACAGGCACCCACCACAGCACCCGGCTAATTTTTGATGCAGTTCAGCCGGGGCCGGGTTTGAACCCGCCACCCTCAGTATATGGGGCCAGCGCCCTACTCGCTGAGCCACAGGCGCCGCCCTAATTTGGATATTTTTGACCTTTTTTAAAAAGAAACCCATCAGTTTTTTTTTTTGTACTCAGTGAATTAACTGTAATTTAATGGATATTAAACTGCAAAACAATTTTTTTTTTTATTTGTAGAGACAGAGTCTTACTCTATCGCCCTCCGTAGAGTGCTGTGGAGTCACAGCTCACAGCAACCTCCAACTCCTGGGCTTAGGCGATTCTCTTGCCTCAGCCTCCCAGGTAGTTGGGACTACAGGCGCCTGCCACAGCACCCGGCTAATTTTTGATGCAGTTCGGCCGGGGCCGGGTTTGAACCCACCACCCTCCGTGTATGGGGCTGGCGCCCTACTCGCTGAGCCGCAGGCGCCGCCCTGCAAAACAGTTTTATAGCTTCTAAGTTTAGAACATTGCCTTCACTGACTATTATGTCTTTAAAAAAAATTTTTTTTTTTTTTTGGAGACAGTCTCACTTTCACCCTTGGTAGAGTTCTGTGGTGTCAGAGCTCACAGCAACCTCAAACTCTTAGGTTCAAGCAATTCTCTTGTCTTAGCCTCCCAAGTAGCTGGGACTACAGGCACCTGCCACAACCCCAGCTATTTATTTTTTTATTTTTTTATTTTTTTTTTCAGAGACAGTCTCACTTTGTCGCGCTTAGTAGAGTGCCATGGCGTCACACAGCTCACAGCAACCTCCAGCTGCTGGGCTTAGGCGATTCTCTTGTCTCAGCCTCCCGAGTAACTGGGACTACAGGCTCCCATCACAACGCCTGCGTATTTTTTTTGTTGCAGTTCAGCCGGGGTGGGTTTGAACTCGTCACCCTCAGTATATGAGGCTGGTGCTGTACTCACTGAGCCACGGGTACTGCCCTACCTAGCTATTTTTTGTTGCTTTGGTGTCATTGTTGCTTAGCTGGCCCAGGCTCGAACCTACCACCTTTGGTGTATGTGGCTGGCACCGTAACCACTGTAGTACAGAAACCAAGCCCGCCTGGCTATTTTAGAGGTAAGGTCTTACTTTTGCTAAGGCTGATCTGGATGGAACCTGTGAGCTCAGGCAGTCCACCCACGTTGTCCTCCCAGAGTGCTGGAATTACAGGCATGAACCACTGCGCCTGGCCATTTAAAATTTTTGTCATCACCAGCCCTCTCTTGGAGTTTTAATTATACATTTATATCAGGTTGCTTAAGATTGCCCTTTTAGGCACTATGATTTTCTTCAATTGCTTTCCAGGCTTTTCCTGTGTTATTTAAAAAAATTTTTCCCCTATGCTTCCATGTTTAGGTGCTTTTATTTTGTAGCCTCTAATCTACCCTTAATCCTGTTCTAGTGTATTTTTTTCAACTCTAGAAGTTCCATCAGGCCTTTTTCAGATCTTTCATTTTTTTGTTGAGATGCCACCTTTATTCCTTGTTTATATTCATGTTCTTTTTTTTTTTTCATAGAGACAGAGTCTCACTTTATCGCCCTCAGTAGAGTGCTGTTGCCGCACAGCTCACAGCAACCTCCACCTCCTGGGCTTAGGCGATTCTCTTGCTTAAGCTCCCGAGTAGCTGGGACTACAGGCGCCCACCACAACACCCGGCTATTTTGTTGTTGTTGTTGCAGTTGTCATTGTTTAGCTGGCCTGGGCCCGGTTCGAACCACCAGCCTCATGCATGTGGCCAGCGCTGTAACCACTGTGCTATGGGTGACAAGCCAGTATTGGATATTTTTAAAATGCTGTTGTAAATCTTAAATTTATCTTCCATTTGTTGCATGTAGAAATACAATTTTTTAAAACCTTGTAGTACCCATTAAAACATTGTAGTTAGGAGACTTACATAGTACAATTACATGTTAGAAATGATAAATCTAGCCTCTAGGTAGAGATGGATTAGGAAAGGTTTAAGAATGCAAGCAGAGAAACTAATTGGAGTTTTACAGTATTTACAGTATTCTGGTTGAGATAGTAACAACTTGGATTAGAAATTGATAGAGGAGGTGGCACCTGTAGCTCAGTGGGTAGGGCGCTGGCCACATACAGCCAGGCTGGCGGATTCAAACCCAGCCTGGGACAGCTAAACAACAATGACAACTGCAACAAAACAATAGCTGGGAGTTGTGGTGGGCGCCTTTAGTCCCAGCTACTTGGGAGGCTGAGGCAGGAGACTTGCGTAAGCCCAAGAGTTTGAGGTTGCTGTGAGCTGTGATGTCACAGCTCTCTACCAAGGCTGACATAGTGAAACTGTCTCTAAAACAAACAAACAGGCTCAACGCCTGTGGCTCAACGGGCTAAGGTGCCAGCCACATACACCTGAGCTGGCGGGTTCCAATCCAGCCCGGGCCCACCAAACAACAATGGTGGCTGCAACAAAAAAAAAAAATGGCCGGGTGTTGTGGCGGGAGCCTGTAGTTCCAGCTACTTGGGAGGCTGAGGCAGGAGACTCGCTTGAGCCCAGGAATTGGAGGTTGCTGTGAGCTGTGATGCCACAGCACTCTATCCAGGGTGACAGCTTGAGGCTCTGTCTCAAACAAACAAACAAGAAATTGATAGCAGAGCTAGAAAAAGGATAGATTAGAAATTTATTTTGGAGGTATGTCTATTTAGCAGGTGACACACTCAAAATAGGGATAATTCAAGGATGGTTAATTAAGGGATATTTCCAAAGGTAATAAGGGCGAGGCGTGGGAAACCATAGTAATGTAGTATTCCATGTTCAGCAGCAGACCCTGTACCTCCCAAAGGAGCCTGCAGGAGAGAGGAATGAGTTTTAGAGGAATGGTTAGAGGACACAGCCAACCCAGGACAGCTTTTCAGAGAGAGCTGAGGAAGTAAAGCATAGTGGGTTGAATTGTGTTCCCTGATATGATGTGTCCAAGTCTTAACCCTGGTACCAGTGAATTCAACCTTATTTGGAAATTGGGACTCTGCAGCTATAATTATAATAAATTGAAGATGTTAATGGGATCATCTGGACTTAGGAAGGTGAACCGTGAATCTATTGTTGGTAGTAACCTTAGAGGGCTAGAGAGATTTGAGACAGAAGGTGGCCATGTGGACTGGGCATGGTGGCTCCTTCCTATAATCCTAGCACTCTGGGAAGCCGAGGAGGGCGAATCACTTGAGCTTAGGAGACCAGCCTGAGCAAGAGTGAGACCCTGTCGCTACTACAAATAGAAAAAACTAGCTGGGCATGCTGGCGCATACTTGTAGTCTCAGCTACTTGGGAGGCTGAGACAGGAGGATCACTCAAGCCCACAAGTTTGAGGTTACTGTGAGCTGTGATGACACCATGGCACTGTACTCAGGGTGACAGAGTGAGGCTCTGTCTCAAAAAAAAAAAAAAGGCTATGTGAAGATGAAGGCAGAAATTAAGAGCTAAGCTATTGAAAAGCCAGAAAAGCTAGGAGCTGCTGAAAGCTGGAAGCATTAAGTGGAACCTTCAGAAGGGAGCTAACACTTTGGAATCTATCCTCCAGAATTGTGAAAATTTTTTTTTTTTTTTTTTGAGATAGTTTCACTCTGTTGCCCCAGGCTAGAGTGCCCTATTGTCGTAGTTCATAGCAACCTCAAACTCCTGGGCTCAAGCATTCTCTTGCCTCAGCCTCACACTTAGCTGGGACTACAGGCGCCCGCCACAATGCCTGGCTAGTTTTTTTTTTTTTTTTTTTGCAGAGACAGAGTCTCACTTTATCACTCTCAGTAGAGTACCAGGGCATCACAAAGCTCAGCAACCTCCAACTCCTGGGCTTAGCCGATTCTCTTGCCTCAGCCTCCCGAGTAGCTGGGACTACAGGCGCCCGCCACAATGCCTGGCTATTTTTTTGTTTTGCAGTTCAGCCAGGGCCAGGTTTGAACCCGCTACCCTCGGTATATGGGGCCAGCGCCCTACTCGCTGAGCCACAGGTGCTGCCCCAGCCAGTTATTTTTTTTCTTTCCCCCAGCTAGTTTTTTGAGGCAGAGTCTCACTCAGTCCCTTGAGTAAGGTTCCATGGCATCACAGCTCACAGCAATCTCAAACCGTTGGGCTTGAGCAGTCTTCTTGCCTCAGGGTCCCAAGTAATTGGGATTACAGGTGCCCACTACAATATCTGGCTAGTTTTTCTATTTTTAGTAGAGACGAGGGTCTTTCTCTTGCTCAGGCTGGTCTCAAACTCTTTTTTTTTTTTTTTTTTGAGACAGAGCCTCAAGCTGTCACCCTGGATAGAGTGCAATGGCATCACAGCTCACAGCAACCTCCAATTCCTGGGCTCAAGCGAGTCTCCTGCCTCCACCTCCCAAGTAGCTGGGACTACAGGC
>CAUYRH010033775.1:0-12457 GCA_963574655.1 Perodicticus potto | reverse complement strand
TTCTTTCTTCTGCATGGTCTAATTGGTTGTTAATACTTTCTGTTGCAGGCTCGGCGCCTGTGACTCAACAGGCTAAGGCACCAGCAACGTACACCTGAGCTGGCGGGTTTGAATCCAGCCTGGCCCGCCAAACAACAATGATGGCTGCAATAAAAAAAAAATGGCCGGGCGTTGTGGTGGGCGCCTGTAGTCCCAGTTACTTGGGAGATGGAGGCAAGAGACTTGCTTGAGCCCAGGAATTAGAGGTTGCTGTGAGCTGTGATGACATGCACTCTACCCAGGGTCACAGCTTGAGGCTCTGTCTCAAAAAAAAAAAATACTTTCTATTGCATCCTTAAGTTCCCTAATTGACTGCTTCAGCTCCTGCAGCTCTGCTATATCCTTTTTATATTCTTCGCATCATTCATCTCTTATTTGATTCTGTTTTTGAATTTCCTTTTGGTTATTATCCACTTTCTCAGCAATTTCTTTCATTGCTTTTTGATTTTTTTCCACTTTCTCATCAATTTCCTTTATTGTTTTCATTATCCAAACTTTAAATTCCCCTTCTGTCATTTCTAATATTTTTATATAGGAGGGATCTTCTGCGATAGCTATCTCACGATCCCTAGAAGGGGTTACTCTGACCTGGGATTTCATGTTGCCAGAATTTTTCTGCTGATTCTTCCTCATGTGTGCTTTCTTGTATCTGTTTCCTTACCCTAATTTTCCTTTCACTTCTTTTTGCTCTTTTAGTTACTGTGGTGCTGGCCAAACGTTTTAATGAGTCCTTCTGGTGCAATACCAGAAGGATGAAAATATTAAACAGCAAGAAGGGAAAAAGGATTTAAAGAAGAGAGAAAGGGAAAAAAAAAGAAAGAGAGAGAGAGAAAGAAGAGGGGGTGAGTAAAAGGAAATATTGACAAAAAGAAGAGAGGCACTGAAAGAGAGAAACAGGAGGAATATAGGTGTGTAGTACGGTACTAGGGCCCAACCTTAAAGGCCCCCAACCTCCGGGGATGCTGGGTTGGGTGATTCCCTTGAGGACAACAGCTCTTTGCCAGCCAGCTCAGACACAATACCCCACCTCCACCAGGTAGAGAGGAAAGACAAAAATATTGTAACTCGAACCGAAACAAACAAGCAAAAACCCTTATGGGATAAAATTGGGGAGGGGGGGATAATAGGGACAAAACACTAGCAAAAATGAAGTTCTAATTGTTGAAGAAGGCAAAAATGGAAAATTGTATTTAAACTAGAATGGTGAAAAAAAAAAAAAGCCAAGGAAAAATGTTGAAATTAATAAAGAACAAAAAACAAAAACAAATACCCCACAACCAAGAAACCAAACAGTATATATATCTTGCTAAGTATTGACCCGGCAACAGGTGATCTTCTAATGAGATGTTAATCACAATGTGATACAGCTGTATGAGATGGGGACTGGGGGCCTCTGCTGATTATCCAGACCCTGTAGGCTTGGGAGCCCAAATGTCTCCTCAGCCCACTCAGAAGACACTGTAAGTCATGAACCTTGGCCAGCAGAAGCTTTCCAGGGACAGCACTTATCCCTGGGATCTCTCCTGTGTGGCTGCCTGCTTATCCAGGGCGCCAAATCCAGTCTCCCTCTTATGTCCCTAAGGGCCACGGCTGTTAATCTGCCAAACACTTTGATCTCCGCACTTGCCCAGCATCTCAATCCCGGCTTTGGGCAGCTCAATCACTAGATTACTTGCCCAAGGTCTCCTGGCCGATCCTAGTGCTGCAACACGCAGGGGCAGCCCACAACTGAACGATATTAGCTCCTTTTCGGCTCAGCGGCTCAGTCTGGGGCCCCAGACAACACCCAGAGTCATCCGCACACCTGCCCAAGATCTCCCAAGGCAGTTCAATCGAGTGTCCCAAGTCCAAAAAAACCAAAACAGCCCCCAGGTAAGGCTTTTCCTGCTTGCAGTCTCCCCTTAGCTGTGGTTACAGCTGCAGGCAGCCTCCTACCGAACAAAGACACCCACCACTTGCCAGTTTTCCGCCACTTCTGTCCTCCTAGTGGGGTCCAGAAGTCTCTCACTGACTTCCTGTGTCACCAAGGGGAAGCCTCTGGGCGAAACCCACCGGCCAGAGATGCCTGGGGTCCTCTCTCCCCACTCTCACTGCGCTCGGCTGCACAGAAGCTGTTGCTCGGCCGCAATCTTCCTCCTAATTCATATTTCTTAAAATGTGTTTTATTTGTAGTAAAAAAATACTTTTAATCAGAATAATATTGTTTTTATTTTTCCTTACACAACTACAGCAATCTTAAATTATGCTATAGGTGTTCATTGTTGGTTCATCGCAAAATAGTTTGTATCTTCGAAGTGCAATTCCACTTAGTATAGCATTTCATTTTACTTTTTAAAAAAGAAGTTCCCATTTTTAGAAAATTTGGAAAGTTTTTTTTTTTTTTTTACTTCTTAGACACATGGTAGAATAATGATTAATAGTGTTCCAGGAAACATCACAGATGGAATGTGTACTTATATCAGCTGTTTTTTTACTTTTTGTTCTTCAAAATGTTAGATACATTTAGTTTATCACTTGTGAAAATTACTTTTAAGGGATTAAATATATTTATATATCTCACATTTAGTGTCACTTATTAAGACTTTTATTCTGCACTATTAACATTACTTCCAGGGTCAGTTAAACATAACAGATGATCATACAGTTGTTGTTTATCCATTTTTTATCCTGTACTCCAGCATTTATCATTTTTAAAGCCATACTTTTTAAAGTCAAAGGTCATGTTTGTTTCTGATAGCTAAGTATTAATGTTTTCGCATCATAATTTGGTGCACTATGTTATAATCTAAGTACTTTCAGAAAATTTGATTTTTGTAAATATAAACGGAACTTTGAAGATATGTTTGTCACATTGTAAATAACAATAGTATAGTATAGAAGTTGAGAGGAGGTGTTTGAAGTCATATTGCCTGAGTTCAAATCCTGGCTGTGCCTTTGCTTAGTTTATGACTCTTAGGAAGTTATTTAGCAATTCGGAGTCTTTGCTTCCTCCTTTATAAAATGGGGGTGATAATGGTGGCTATCTCAGAGGTTGTTTGGAGCACTAAATGAGACTATGTAAGGTGAGGTCCCACAATACTGACTATAGCATATGGAAAAGCCAGTCTTCCAGAATCTATGTGTATTATACTGGTTTTAGGTGTATTGAGATTTACTTTCCCTTTATTTTCCTTTCCCCCTAATTTGATCAACTACAGGTTTCACCTCAATAATAAATAGTTGTATTGCCATTCTTCCTTATACTTTTGGCATTCAGTTAAGCGTAACATTTATGTTCTAATTATTGAAATGATACTTAGTTTATCTTTCAGGAAGACTACTATGGTTTTCTAATGGTTTGAGGTAAACAAAATAGCAGTTAAGATGTTTTGCCCCAGTGATTTCATTTGAGCACTTATTAAACGCATAGGAAAATCACAAGTAAGAATTTAAGGAACAATGGGAAGGAAAAAGGAGACATGTGATTGACTAATTTTATCATTTATTTAATGCCACTTTTAGTTGTTAAAGAAGGAAATGAGATGCCTTTCCTTTGTTATTTAAGTACAAAGCATAATCACATCTAAAACACCAATCTTGACAATTCCATACTTGTAGGCAGTCTGGAGCCCTACCCGTTATTTTTCTTACTTACCTCCCTGCTCTAATTCTGTGCTATGGTATTCCTTTAAGAGGCTGTGTTGCACCTTGTGTTACTTTTGATACAGATTTTTTTTACTTAAATAGGTTACCCAGAAGATCTAACATTTTCTAGAAGATGTAAGAGTTAGAAGGAAGGATTGTATCACCTATGTCAACCTATAAAAAAGAAGGCACTAGAGAATATTATCTCTAAATATGTTGAATTTTCTCAAGAATAAAAAATAAGGATGATAACCTGGAATGCATGGAATGGCAAGCTTCCAGAAAAGAAAGGGTAATGGGAAATTTTTACTGGTAAAAACAGAGGCATTTACACAAGGTGTTTAGAAACAGATTTCTTTGGTTCCTGAGGTTCAAAGCCAGAGTTATTGTCAGGTCATTGATGGAGATGACTTTACTGGTCAAGTGTTCTTCTGAGAGAGTTCTTCTGTGAATTACTATGGGGCTAAAGAATGTCTAGCAATAAACCTTTTCAAAGGTAGGAGATACATGAGGGACATGAAAAGGTTTCCTAGGAGAGTTGTAGAAAGTCCTTGGAAACAGTTCTTAGACATGTAAGCCTGGGCCTCCTCCCTTGGTGCCTTCCTGGCCCTATTTTGTCTGGGACCGACAAAAATGGCTTCATCTTGGTATTCTTAACTTTCACACCCATCGCAGCTATGCCCATATGTCACTTTGCTCATTTCCTGTGCCTTATTATATTCCTCTCTTTCTGGAACATAAGGAAATTCCTTCTCTTGCCTATGGAAGGCAATTTCTTCACATTTAAGTGCTCTTGGAAGGGGCAGAATAATCTCATCGTCTTCCCCAGTAGATCAAGGGTTTTCTACCAGAGAAATAAAGAGTGCAGACAGATACAGAAGTGTTTTCCTAAATTAAGGAATTTGGTGAAGTAGAATATTTTTGTACTTTAGTTACACACTTTAGTTGTGTCTATTTATTTATTTTTTGTTTGTTTGAGTTTAAGTAGTAAGAGAACTAAGGCATAAATTTGGAAGAGGCAATGGAATTGTCATGCTTAGTAGGTTCGTAGTTTAACCTCTTTAATTTTCGAAAGGCTTTAAATGTAGAATTTTAAATGAACCTCAGAGATCATCCAGGTAAATGTGTTTTCTTTTCTCCTAACTTTCTTCTCATTGTCAATTGAGGCCACGATATGTAAGCAAAATCTTTTCTTAAAGAGGAAGGGCTGTTTATGTTACACAGGTTCTGGTCACTTCCTAGGCAATTCTGTCTTCTTCCGCCCCACTCCCACCTCCGACCATTTCTCTCCCTCTCCCTCTTGCTCTTCCCTCCTTGTCTTCCTTCTCTTTCTCTCTTAACATTATCATTGATAATAAAATACTTTATGTAAAGTGCAAGAATGTACTTAATGTGGCTTTGAAAAAAATGATCATTCAGATTCTTACTGACCCTCATTTTCAATTAGTTGAAGGAAATGAAAGTTACTTCCAGATGTGCTGCTCTTATTCTCTTTAATAAAGAAGGTAGTATTTTCTCTTATTTTAAATTCATTTAACAAATAGTATGAGGGTGTTTTGGGCACATAAGGTGTTTGACATTGTGAAAAATTCAAAAATATATGCAGGATGGACATAAAATTACTATGTAGTTTAAAATAGTTTAACATAGTAAATTGCACACAAACTTTATGTCCAGCCTGTATCTTAGACATAGCTTCTGCTCTCAAGAATTTACAGACTAGTCATGTGAGTAAGTGACTATTAGGACAAAGAAAGGACAAAGAAAGTAAAAGAACCATTAATAGCTATGGAGTGCTGTTGGAGTTTAGAGGTGATACTAGAAAAGGGGAACTAATTTTGAGCATATACAGTCCTAGCTCCTTAACATGGAATATTGAACACCTACTCTTAGCCAGATACTATGTCAAGCACTTATATTACATTAGTTTGTTTTAAAATGACCCTATGATACGTAGGTAAATGTCCACCATTTTGTAGATATGGAAACACAACTTAAACAGGTTAAGTAACTCTACAAAAGCCACAGAGTTTTGGAAGTGTGATTTAAGCCTAGAACTGTATGACGCCAGAGTGTGTATTCTTTCCACTCTTTATAAGAGATCTATGAAAGCCTATTAGTTTTTCAGGAATTTCAGCTGTGGGATAGGTAGGCTTTGGGTATAAAAAAGTGAAGAGTGACCTTCTCTTCACAAATGTAAGGAATTAGGGGAAAGCAATGGACATACAGGACAGTGATGAGCATTGAAGCTTGAGTAAAGAAACCTTCATCTTGGTAGCCTTAATTTCCACACCTATCTGTAATAAATGTGAATAGTGGAAGGTAAAGTTGAAAAGATGGCTTGGAATTAAATAATATCGGGTTGAAGAATTTGAACTTTCATCACTAGTTATTGAAATACCTACAATCTTGTAAGTTTCTTTGTTTTTCTTTTTGTTTTTTGTTTTTCTTCTTGAGACAGAGTCTAAGTTGTCTCCCTGGGTAGAGAGAGTGCTGTGGTGTCATAGCTCACAGCAACCTTACACCCTTGGGCTTAAGCAATTCTCTTGCCTCCACCTCCCAAGTAGCTGGGACTACAGGTGCTGCCACAACACCTGTTGTTTTAGCTGGTTCAAACCCACCAGCCTTGCTGTATGTGGCTGGCTTCCTACCCACTGAGCTACGAGTGTCACCAATAAGTTTCTTTGTTTTTGATTAGCCTATTTTTATAATGTAGAGTTAAAACATCCTTGTATTTATTTCATATTCTTTTGTAGATGATGTAGAGAGTACATTGAGGCAAGGAATGATGCATAAAATTTTACAGAAAAAAGGGAACTTTAGATATTATCTTGTTCAAAATCTTTAGAGAAGAAGAAATTTGAGATCCCAAAGGAGTATGATTTGTTGAAGCTCCACCTATAGTGTAATAGGTTTGAAATTGTATTCAAAGGTAGGAATAAAAATAATGAAAAATAATATTAAACTCATCTGTAAAGATTTCTTTGGCTTGTCCATTTTTCCCTTGGTTCCTATGATGCAGGAAAATTGTATTAACAAATGACTGGTCAATACTACTAACTAGGATGCTTTCAGTAAAGTAGTTTAAAATGTAAAGTTACATACAACCTTTGTAGCAAGGATAATGAAACAAAATTCTGTTCCCCTTAAAGATTTCCATTGTTAATAAAATAGATTCTGATGAGGTATAAAAACAGCATTCATATTAAGTGCTCCTTGAACGACTTAGAAGAACAGGCATAATATTACTAAAATCATAAATTTAAAACTTGTTTAACATATATGTTAAAGTAAGCAAGAGGTCAGCCATTAAAATTTTTTTTTTTTAGCCATTAAAATTTTGGCATTATTCATTACTACCTGCAAACTAAGCCTATCCTAGTCTACACAATATGTTTAGTACAGTTAAATCATAATTCACTTTTATTTACAGGTATACTATTAATCTGTTATAGTAGTCTTTTTAGTTATTTTGCCATTTGACTTAACATAAATTTATGTTAATTGAATTAGAACCATATGTGTTTGTAAATCAACAAGTGTGGTTTTTCTGATGAATATTGAATAAATTATTCACCTTTCAGGTTTAACTCCTGTATATCTGTGACTCAATTTCTAAATTGATACTGGAAGTATTAATTTTAAATTAGATGAGTAAATGTGCCTTCCATAATACTAACACTGTCATAAAGTTTCAGAGCATTTCACAAGTGTATGCCTTTTGGCTATTGAGAATAATTCTGCTATAAATATGCCTGTACATGTTCTCATTTTAGTACTTGTCATTTATTTTGGATATATACCAAGGAGTAGAATTGAAGGATCACATGTTAATTTATGTAAGACTTGACATTTTTATAGATCTTTTCAAAGAACCAACTTTTGATTTCATTGATTTTTCTCTGTTTTTTGTTTTCTGTTTCATTTATGTTCATTCTAATTTTTATTAATTCCTTCTTTTTGCTAGCTGTGGGTTTAGTTTACTCTTCCTTTTCTAATTCCTTAATGTATTACATTAGTTTATTGATTCGAGATCTTTCTTCAACTTTACTTTTTTTTAGGGGGAGTTATTAAATAAAATATTTTTTGAGAGACAAGGTCTTACTCTGTTGCCCAGGCTAGAGTGCAGTGGTGCCATCGTAGCGCACTGAGCCCTACTCTCGGGCTCAGGACGTTCTCCCACTTCAGCCTCCTAAATAGTTAGGACAGTAGGCACATGGCGCAATGCCTCAGCTAAGGTTGAAAATGTATTTTTAGAGATGGAGGTCTCACTTTGTTGCCCAGACTGGTCTTAAACTCCTGGCCTCAAGTATTTCTCTTGCCTCAGCCTCCCAAGTAGCTGGGGTTACAGGTACCTGCTTTCTTTTTTAATGTAGGCATTAACTGCTATAATTTTTCTTCTAACTACTGCCTTCACTATGTCCCACAAGTTTTGATATGTTTTGTTTTTGTTTTCATTAATCTATAAGATTTTCTAATTTCCCTTGTGATAACTTTTTCGACGATTTGCTTATTTAATAATACGTCAATTTCTACATATTCATGTATTTTTAAATTTTCTTCTTTTATTGATTTCGAGCTTAATTCCATTGTGGTTGGAAAATACTATATAATGCTAATCTTTTAATATTTATTGAGACTTGTTTTGTGGCCTAACTAACATACGTTCTGTCTTGGAGAATGTTCCACATGATGACCCCCGGGTGGGGAACCTGTGACCTTAGGGCCCACATTTGACCTTCTGGATCCTTAAATGTGTCCTTTTGACTAAATCCAAATTTGGATTTGGTCAAAGAGCTACACGTGGCAGTCTGGAGAGCCACACGTGCTAACAGTGTCTGCTCTGATCTCCCTGGAACAAGGGACCGTGGAATATAGGCTTACCAAGCTGGAGAGAGTATGGAACCAAGGGCAAGTAAGAATGCTGCAGACCTTTCCTGCCATTTTAAAGCTGACTTTTTCTTGATTCAGCATATGTTTGGTTGCTGTAAACCTTTAGCTATTTTCCAGTGTTCTGACAGTTTCTGTTGCTTTGTTTTTCAGTGTTTCTATGGAAGGAGGGGAACTCAGAGCCTTCTTCCTCATTTTCTAAGATCCTGCCTTGAATTCGCTTTTCAAAAACTTTTTAAAATATTTTATCGTGGTAAGAACATTGATCATGTGATCTACCCTCTTAACAGATTTTTAACTGTATAGTACAATGTTGTTGTCTATAGGTACAGCGTTGTATAGCATCTCTCTAGAACTTACTCATCTTGTTAAACTGAAACTTTTTGCTTATTGGTTAGTAACTGTCCATTTCTATCTCCCCTTCCTTTACTTTTATAATACATTCTGTCTCCTTGTTCACCATTCTGTAATCATTTTATGCATAGTTATTTTCATATTTATATTACCTTCTCTTGCAAAATTGACAGTGTCTTGGGCAGTTCAGTTATTTTTCTGAACCTTGACTTCCTCTTTATAAATTGGCAATATTCTTCTTTACTCTTTCTTCCTTCACTGGGTTCTTACAGAGCTCATACAAGAAAATGAATATGATAGTATTTCATAAAATTCATCTAATTATAAAATGTATCAAGAAGATACCTTATTAATGGCTTATTTTCTTTTATCGCCAAAATATGAATCATCAAGAGCCATTATGAATTAATAAATTCAGCTGGGAGTTTTGTGACTGTTCTCTATTCTTTATTTTTTATTAGCAAATTATGGGTACAGTAGAGCATGTGTATTTTTTGTATCCCTACAGTCTCAAATGATTGCTCTTGAGCAAAGAAAGAAAAGGGACCAAAGGAAGGGAAAACCCATATTATCAAACTTCTTTAAATTTTTTGCAGTCAAATCTGAGTTTGAACATTGCCAATTACATTTTTGCACTTTTGTGCCTAGGATAGTAAAGCACACATTGATTAAAAAGCTGTGGTTAGTTTTCTGTGACTTAAGAGATCATTCCTAATCTTCTATTTTCTTTATACGTATGTAAATTTCTGTGTCCCTACGATAAGACCCAAAGATATTGTGTCAGCCATCTGGAAATATTATCCATATGTAGAGTAGTGTTTTTCAACCTTTTTATCTCACGGCACACTCGAACCTGTAGTAAAACTTCCTGACACATTTAAATCATGTTGATGAAGAAAAAAGGTAAAAAAAAAAAAAAAAAAAGAATATACTTACTGTGTTTTGAACTTCTTTTGAAAATAATTTAATTAGTAATCTTTAGAAATTCCATGGTACACCTAAGATGTTCCCTTGGCATACCAGTTGAGAATCACTGTTTTAAAGGGAAACACAATGGGAGAGAAGAGATGGGGTCTAGGCATATTTGTAGGAAATCAGCTTTTGATTATATTGTTGCTTTTGTTATTTAAAGCCTCCTTACATGCAATTTTAAGGTATGATGAACTTTATGGGAAAAACCATACATCCCTACATTCCTTTTTAGTTTTACTTCACAAACTGTCTGTATTGTCCTCTGACAGCATCAAAACCCCATCATTACATGATTACTGCTGTACATTAACAGTCAATAGTTTATTGTCTTGGGTGTTTTACATGTTATTCTATGTTGAAATACAGAATATTCCATAAACACACTTTGCTATTCTCTCATAGGACCCCCACCTTTGAATTAATGTGTTGGAGCTTATTAAATACTTGAGTTTCATATATATTTACTTATAACACATTAACAGACAGAGACAGGGATATTTAAAACATTTGTTTCATTCATGTGTTACATTATTTTGCTTATTGGCTCCAATACAGGTGTAGGAATAATATAGTGGTTTTATAATTTTTGCCATGAATTTGTATTGTTAGGTTTAAATAGAAAATTATCTTGTGAATCTGACACTCAATCCAACAAAATGTAACAAATTCATATGTAGAAAAAAATTCAGTGGGGAGTAGTATAACATGTCAATATACTCTACGAGAAAAATATTTGATTTGGGCATGTTATGCTATTTTAAAAATATTAAGTGTAGAGGGTGGCACCTGTGGCTCAGTGGGTAGGGCGCCAGCCCCATATACCGAGGGTGGCGTGTTCGAACCTGGCCCCGGCCAATTGCAACAAATAAATAGCTGGGCGTTGTGGTGGGCGCCTGTGGTCCCAGCTACTCGGGAGGCTGAGGCAAGAGAATCACCTAAGCCCTAGAGCTGGAGGTTGCTGTGGGCTATGACACCACAGGACTCTACTGAGGACAACAAAGTAAGATTCTGTCTCTTAAAAAAAAAAAATTAAGTGTTGAAAGCTGTAGTTTCTTTTTTAGATAGTATTTAAAATGTTTGACTAAATTAGCCAACATGAGGCCTTTTTTAAGGTTGTAGACTATATTATTGGTACCAGCATAAAAGCTGATTTTATTCTGATTCCTTAATGATTAAAAAATTTCAGAGTTTTGGTAAGCAAGGCACTTTAATTTTAGTTTTTAGAACTCATAATCTTGTAGGAGAAATTATCTCTAGTTTTAATTTTTATTCCATTTTATTGTCTTCACTATTCGTAGAAAGATAAATCATGAAGACGTAGGAGTTTTCATGCAGACATAGCTAATTAAGAGTGCTAAATCTGGCTTGGCGCCTGTGGCTCAACGGGCTAAGGCGCCAGCCACGTACACCTGAGCTGGCGGGTTCGAATCCAGCCCGGGCCCGCCAAAACAACAATGACGGCTGCAACAAAAAAATGGCCGGGCGTTGTGGCGGGCGCCTGTAGTCCCTGCTACTTGGGAGGCAGAGGCAGAAGACTCGCTGGAGCCCAGGAATTGGAGGTTGCTGTGAGCTGTGATGCCAAGGCACTCTATCCAGGGTGACAGCTTGAGGCTCAGTTTCAAAAAAAAAAAAAAAAGAGTGCTAAATCTTTGTTCACTCTGAGGAAATAAGTGTTTAGAAAATCCTTACTGTAAATGTGATTATAGCAGTTTCCCAAAGCCAATAAAATAAGTATTTGGTCAGCTAATGAAAAATTTAGTCAGTGCAATTAAGCAACTAATGTGAAGACATGAATCAGAATTTCAAAAGCTTAGACCCGCTTACCATCATCATGAAGGCTTCGGTGCTTTTCACTGTAATCTTAGTTTATTTTGTTGTTCACGGTACACTTCTTTAGGAGTTAACAATATTTCCAAACCTATAGTATCCTATAGTGTTCAGAAATGTCTTCTTGAGCACTTTCTTTTTGTTCCTAAGTCCATATTTTGAGTCTCTAATGTGTCATGAACAACATGTAAAGGGGGAGACAGGTAGTTTGATCTCTATCTAGAACTCTTTGCCAGGAAAAAAATAAAAGGTCTTTATATGATGGAATTCTAACTATGTATTTTCTTTATTTTTATTTGGAAAAAGTATTTGAATACAGAATACATTCCTTGTAGGAAACACTTTATAGTATGAGCCCAGACATCAAGGTGAATAAATCCTGGGTCATTCTCCTCTGTTAACCACAAGGTAGGAAGGACTTACTGGGGAAACACTTTTTTTTTTTTTTTTTTGAGACAAGAGTCTCTCTTTGTGCTCTGGGTAGATGTTGTGGTGTCAGAGCTCACAGGAACCTCAAACTTCTAGGCTCAAGTGATCCTCCTACCTCTGCCTTCTGAGTAGCTGGGACTATAGATGTGTGCCATAGCACCTGGCTAGTTATTATTTTTTTTTTTTTTTTTTTTTTTTTTTTTGTAGAGCCAGGATCTCACTCTTGTTTAGGCTGGTCTTGAACTCCTGAGCTCAGGTAGTCCACCTGCCTCACCCTTCCAGAGTGCTAGGATTAGGGCTGTGAGCTAACGTGCTTGGTAAG
>CAUYRH010033774.1:0-10426 GCA_963574655.1 Perodicticus potto | reverse complement strand
GAACTAATTCAGCAGCGGCAGGAGGGACCAGGGGAGACACAGGTCTCTGCTGGCTGTCCCCGAGGACACCCAGGACGTGGGGTCTCCCAGAGTACCAGGGAGGAGAGTTTGAGGAGGGTTCATTTTCATCTGAGTGGTGACGAGAAGACCCCAACTGCCACTTGGGTGCCAATTATGTGACATGATAGACTTGATAGTATTAATCATACCACAGTATCAATACGGTGGTGCCTGGTACCTGGTAGGTGACAAAGAGAAGTTTCCCAATTATCATGTTAAAAGTGGCCTCATGGGTGGCCAGCTGCTCAGAGAGTTGTCCCTTCTGCAGAGCCTCTCCCTCAATTCAGCAGCTGTGACACCTGCACTGGGTACAAGTGGCTGAGACGAGCCCCTGACAGCTCAGGCCAGGAAGGGGCAGACACGGAAGGACACAGAGGGGAACATTCCCCTCACAGGGTCAGAGCCATAAAAGAGCATAGAAAGTGCTGGGGCGCTGAGGGGAGAGGGGTTTGATCCTCACCAGGGGACTTAGGGGAGGGGTAGGAACAGCCTCCCAGGCAAAAGCGGGGCAGGATGGAGGGGTCTGAGCCAGGAACCCAGGAGCTTAGAGTGGAAGCTGGTGCTTCTGCAGTAGCTGTGCTGACCCCTTTACTTTTTTTTTTTTTTTTTTTTTTTTTTGTAGAGACAGAGTCTCACTTTATCGCCCTCAGTGGAGTGCTGTGGCGTCACACAGCTCACAGCAACCTGCAATTCCTGGGCTTAGGCGATTCTCTTGCCTCAGCCTCCCGAGTAGCTGGGACTACAGGCGCCTGCCACAACGCCCGGCTATTTTTCTGTTTTGCAGATCGGCCGAGGCCAGGTTTGAACCCGCCACCTTCGGTACATGGGGCCAGCGCCCTGCTCGATGAGCCACAGCCGACACCCCTAAAGAAAATTTTTTAAAAGCAGAACCTTCCAAGGAAAAACTGTCCCTCAGGCAGCCGAGATTGCTGTTATTTGATGAAAAATAAGTTGGGATCATTGTGTGCAAAGCTCAGGCACAATCTGGCTCAGAGAAGCTGCTGCCTGTCTGCACAGCTGGGCTCTGGGGGTGGGGGGGAGGTGTTTCAGGATTTAGAACGCTGACCTTAGATGCCATGGAGGAAAGAGGAGAAAGAAGTGTTTGGGGCTGATGAGGACAGAGCCTAGTCAACAGCAGAAGCAGACATCATGGGGATCGATGTCTCACCCTACTCCCCCCTGCACCTTGTGCCCGGAGCCCTGCTCCTCCCCCAGCTGCCTCCGGTGAGCAGGTCCCCAGTTTGGGCAGACGCAGCCCCAGGGACCCTTCAATCTCCCTCCCGCACGGTGGATCCTGGGCTCCCCCCACCCTGCGTGAGACGCGGAGAGGATCCCGACTCTGCCCAGAGACCTCCCGGGCCAGCAGGACAAAGGATTTTAAAAGACAAACAGTTCTCCAGGCGTGATCTAAAGATGAGCTCTGGAGCTCAGTGTTACCAAGACCTCCCCAGGAGCCCAGACTGAGGCCTGACGGGGGACAGCCGCCCACCCTCCGGAGTGCCAGCAGGGGAATTTTCCAGGGGACTTACTGGAGCCATCTTGATTCCAGGCGGATGTGCGTCTGTCTGCTGTTTAAGGAGCAAGCAACTTTTATACCCGCACCAGAGTTTAGCTTTCACTTTTACTTTCCTTCTAACACTATAGTACTCAAAGTCTAAACCCACTTCACTGAGAGGTGACTATTTAAGCTCTAGGGATTTTCAGTAATTGCAAAGGCTAACGATTTTCTTTTTCTTCTTTTTTTTTATAGAGACAAGAATCTCACTTTGTTGCCCTCGGTAGAGTGTCGTGGCCTCACACAGCTCACAGCAACCTCCAACTCCTGGGCTTAGGTGATTCTCCTGCCTCAGCCTCCCGAGTAGCTGGGACTACAGGCGCCCGCCACAACCCTCGGCTAGTTTTTTGTTGCAGTTTGGCCAGGGCCGGGTTCGAACCTACCACCCTCAGTATATGGGGCCGGCGCCCTACCCACTGAGCCACAGGCGCCACCCAAGGCTAATGATTTTCTACAAGAAAATCTTGATGCTTTATTTTTATGTCACTTACACATTTTTTCATTTATTTTTAATAGAATGTGCTCGTGGGGCACAAGTGCAGTGTTGCTGGCTTGATACGTTGCACTGTGGTGACGTCAGGGCCCTCAGTGCCTCTGTCACTACAGCAGCGCACACTGTGCCCACCAGGCAACTGTCCATCATCCCCACCCCCTCTGAGTCTGTGCCTGCACTGTCCTGTCTTTACATCTGGTAATTGCTGTCTCTGTCTCGTGAATCTGGGTCCTCTGATGCTGGGTGCATTTATAGTTAGGATTGTTATATCCTCTTGTTGAACTGATCCTTCATCATTACACAGTGACCTCCTTTGTGTGTGTGTGTGTGTGTGTGTGTATGTGTGTTTTAAGCTGTTTTTTTTTTAACTTAAAGTCTGTTTTATGTGATGAAGGTATTGTTACTCCCGGCTTGGTACCTGTAGCTCAAGCAGCGAGGGTGCCAGCTACATACACTGGAGCTGGCGGGTTCAAATCCAGCCTGGGCCCACAAAACAACAATGACAACTACAACCAAAAAATAGCTGGACATTGTGGCAGGTGCCTATAGTCCTAGCTGCTTGGGAGGCTGAGGCAAGAGAATCGCTTAAGCTCAAGAGTTGGAGATTGCTCTGAGCTGTGATGCCACGGCACTCTACCCAGGGGGACAGCTTGAGGCTCTGTGTCAAAAGTAAAAAAGAAGGTATTGTTACTCCTGCACACTTTTGGTGTCAGACTGGAATCTCTTTTTCCACCCCTTTACTTCCTTTTGTTTTTTTTTTTTTCCTGTTAATTTCAACTTTATTTTAAAATATACAAGTATTTTGAAATGTAAAGTCTATGGTTGTTGGATTTTTTAAACTCCACGCAAAACAGACAGAACAAAGAAATCCCTCCCACGTTAATCACTTCAGACTGCCGATGCCATCCCCTAACTTAACAGTACAGTATTCAGGATACATTAGAGGACTGAATATTATCACACCCCTTTTTAAAAAGTCATTTGTAACATGCTGCTATGTTTAGAACCACCAGGGTCAGCCCACCTCTGCCCTCCATGTGCTAGCTCATGGATTACTAGCACAAAGAATTTCAACAGCAAACTTAGAGCTTCCTTAAAATAAAAAATGTCTAAATTAAGACGGTGAGTTAATGCAAACATCCTACATCTGAGACAAATACTGTTCTTGTGAATTTTAACACTCAGCCCAACATAATCACGTTTTAGAGGGGGATGACCCCTGGCACCTTGACTGTAGCCAGGCTTTCCAGGTTTGGATTAGGCTGACTGGAGAGAAGGCTCCCTGCAGGAGAACGAAACACACTCAACAATGGGAGAACTTTCAAAATGCCAAAGAGGAGACTTATTTGTGGGGTACATTAGAACAAACAGAATTTTTAAAAATATTTTTAAAGTTATGTTCCAAAGCATGTGCATCAAATCATGGTGTAATTGAAGCTACTCTATAAAAGGCACAGTCTGAAAAATTCATAGAAATGAGAAGCTGGAGAGCCAGGACAAGCCTTTGCTGAGTGCTTTCCAGCATATTATGTCTGCATTTGTTCAGGGTCACTACTATATTTGTAGGGGCTTTACAAATACTCAAGACTTTTTTAAAACTCTGACTACTTCTTATTTATAACTAACAGTTTCAGTTAAAGTGTTTGACCAGTGAAAGCTCCTTAGCACCAAAACCAGCTTTCAGGTTTTATATCTCAAGTGTTCCTGAGAAAACAGTGAGAAAAAGAGGGCTTTGTAACTTGTTTTTTTTTCTGTAGAGACAAAGTCTCGCTTTTTCATCCTCGGTAGAGTGCCTTGGCCTCACACAGCTCACAGCAACCTCCAACTCCTGTGCTTGGGTGATTCTCTTGCCTCAGCCTCCCGAGTCGCTGGGACTATAGGCGCCCGCCTAATAACGCGTGGCTATTTTTCTGTTTTGCAGTTCGGCCGAGGCTGGGTTTGAACCCGCCACCTTCGTCATATGGGGCCGGCGCCCTACTCGCTGAGCCACAGGTGCCGCCCTGTAACTTTTTTTTTTTTTTTTAAGACAGAGCTTCAAGCTGTCACCCTGGAGAGAGTGCTGTGGCATCACATCTCACAGCAACCTCCAATTCCTGGGCTCAAGTGAGTCTCCTGCCTCTGCCTCCCAAGTAGCTGGGACTACAGGCGCCCGCCACAACACCTGGCCATTTTTTGGTTACAGCCATCATTGTTGTTTGGGGGGCCCGGGCTGGATTTGAACCCGCCAGCTCAGGTGTACGTGGCTGGCGCCTTAGCCTGTTGAGCCACAGGCGCCGAGCCCTGTAACTTTTTTTTTAAACAGAGTCTCATTTGTCGCCCTGGGTAGAGTGCCGTAGCATCACAGCTCACAGCAACCCCAAACTCTTGGGCTCAAGTGATTCTCTTGCCTCAGCCACCCAAGTAGCAGGGACTACAGGCACCTCCACAATGCCCGGCTATTTTTTGGTTGTAGTTGTCATTGTTGTTTTCTGGTTCCAGGCTGGATTCGAACCCACCAGCTCCAGTGTATGTAGCTGGCACCCTTGCTGCTTGAGCTACAGGTGCCAAGCCGGGAGTAGCAATACCTTCATCACATAAAACAGACTTTAAGTTAAAAAAAAACAGCCTAAAACACACACACACACACACACACACACACACACACACACACAGGAGGTCATTGTGCAGTGATGAAGGCATCAGTTCAACAAGAGGATATAACAATCTTAACTATAAATGCACCCAATATCAGAGGACCCAGATTCACGAGACAGCAATTACCAGACGTAACAGACTCAGAGGGGGTGGGGATGATGGACAGTTGCCTGGTGGGCACAGTGTGCACTGCGGTAGTGACAGAGGCACTGAGGGCCCTGACTTCACCACAGTGCAACTTATCAAGCCAGCAACATGGTTAAGTGACATGAAAATAGAGCATCAAGATTCTCATGTAGAAAATCATTAGCCTTTGTAATTACTGAAAATCCCTAGTACTTAAGTAGTCACCTCAGTTAAGTGGTGTCAGTGCTGTCACCAAGGAAGCAGGCCTGACAATGGATTGTAAACTCAAGGCTTGCAGGAGCTGGGCCTCTCCATGCCTGTAGGGAAAAGGCACCAAGCAACCTCCGCAGTTGCTAATTATTGAGAACAAGCTCCTCTCCCCAGAGCCCAACCCACACACTGGAATTCCACAGCTGATCAATTTCCAACTGCCAACATCTGTTCCTTAATGTCTAGTGATTGCTTGTGCATTTCGTATACCTGCCACTTTGTCTCTGCTGTCTGCGGTCCAGGTTCTTATACATCTTGCTGCATAGGTTGTTACATAGATCACTACATATGTTTTTACATAAACTGTTATATAGCTTATTACATATGTTGTTACATATTCGGTTACATACGTTGCTGAGTAGTGTGGGTTTAGACTTTGAGTACTATAGTGTCAGAAGGAAAGTGAAAGCTCAAGTTTATAAAAGCTGCTTGCTCCAGGAGCTGCAGACAGAGCTGCCTGGCTTCCTGCAGGAGCAGCTGACCCGCCTGGTGTCCCAATGACCACGGTAAGTCTCCTGGAAGTTTCCCCTGCTGGCACTATGGAGGGTGGGCAGCTGTCCCGTCAGGCCTCAGTCTGGGCTCCTGGAGAGGTCTTGGTAACACTGAGCTCCAGAGCTCATCTTTAGATCACACCTGGAGAACTGTTTGTCTTTTAAAATCCTTTGTCCTGCAGGCCCAGGAGGTCTCTGTGCACAGAGTCAGGCTTCTCTCTGTGTCTGGCACAGAGCGGGGAGCCCAGGATCCACGTGTGGGAGGGAGATTGGGGGTCCCCGGGGCTGTCTGCCCAAACTGGAGACCTGCTCACCAGAGGCAGCTGGGTGACGAGCTGGGGTGTGGGCACAGAGGGATCTGTGTGTCTGGGAGGGTGCGATCCCCCCGATGTCTGCTTCTGCTGCTGACTGGGCTCTGCCCTCCTCAGCCTCAAACCCTTCTTTGTCCTCTTTCCTCCATGGCATTTGTCCTGCCTTATGAGGTGCATCTAAGTTCAGGGCTCTGAAATCTGTAACGCCCCACTGCAGAGCAGTGCAGACAGGCAGCGGCTCTGGACAGAGCTGGCAGGGCTTTTGCGAGAAATCAAGCAGTTCAGGGAAGGATCCTGCAAAGGCCATGTGGGTGGGGGAACTCTCCCAGTACCACGTTACTAAGGGGAAGTCATGATTCCTGCCCCAAGAAATCAGGGTTCTGTTACCCTGGGACCATTTCCTTACTCAGGCAGGAGCCAAGGAGCCCATTTCTTTTTATTTTGTTTTATTTTATTTTACTTAGAGACAGAGTCTCACTTTTTCACCCTCGGTAGAGTGCCATGGTGTCACACAGCTCACAGCAACCTCCAACTCCTGGGCTTAGGTGATTCTCTTGCCTTAGTCTCCTGAGCAGCTGGGACTACAGGCGCCCGCCAACACGCCCAGCTGGTTTTTTTTTTTTTTGTTGTTGTTGTTGTTGTTTTTGCAGTTTGGCCAGGGCGGGGTTTGAACCCGCCACCCTCAGTATGTGGGGCTGGCGTCTTGCCCACTGAGCCACAGGCACCGCCCAACCAAGGAGCCCATTTCAATTGTATCCAGCTACTGGTGACAGGACCTTGAATTTGGTTAGACATTTAGCATTAAAGGATAAAATCTTCATGGGTGTTAGAGCCCTTTAGGGCCATACGTGACATCCTGCTTTGGGCCGAGACAGAGGAGCAGCTGGGCCGGCGTCCAGGCAGTGCTAACCCTCAGCCCCATTCCCAGCCAGGTCCTTCCTGGATCCTGGAGATGCAGGGAGGTGGGGAAGCCCACACAGGATGCTGCCTGCATGGAGCTCCCAGCCCAGGCCCAGAGACAACAGCATGGCCTGATCCCTGCAGGGACATCCCAGGGCCCAGGGAGGAGCAGCTGAGCCAGACTAGAGCAGTCAGGGCAGCCCCTGATCAGTGGGTGTCTGGGGTAAGAGGAGAAGTGGATTTGGGGAAGGGCTGGGGGCAGAGGGACTCCAATGTGAGGGCCACAGAGTCCAGAGTCAGCGCTGTGCTGGGGGCCTCAGTGGCTTGGTTGTTCTTGGGGGTAGAGGATGGGGAGGGTGAGAGGGATGAAAAAGGTTGGTCAGGAAGGTCCAGCAGCTGCCTGCAGGATGTGTTCTGTGTCATGGTCATATGTACCCATGAGAAGGCCTTGGCTAGATGTGAAATGGCAGGGACGGGAGCCCAAGGGGTGGTGCGAGGGACTTGGGGTCACGGAGGCAGGGCCAGGGCTGCCTGGAGAAGTCAGTCCTGAGAGATGGACCAGGAGAAACTTCTAGAGTCCCTGTTGGTTGGTTTTGGGGACTGGATATTGGCACGAGGAGGAGGGCAGAGGTGGGCTGAGCCTGGTGAAAGCAGGGTCAGCTGTAGGCCACTCAGAAAATCCTAACTCGAGAGGAGGGTTGCTGGCAGGAGAAGCAAGTTTGTTCAAAAGCTGGCAGTCTGCAGAGATAGGGACTCCTGTCACAGAGGTCATCTCAGGGTCCTCAGGTTGACTGTGGGGCTGTGAAGCGGAAGGAGTGGGGTAGAGACGCGGGTCAGCTCGTCCGTCGCCTACGGCAGGTGGAGCAGCTGTGAGCTGTGTGCCTGAGGGCAGCAGTGGGACACAGTGGGACTTGGGACAAGCTGTCTGGCATTTCTTTCAGAGCGAGGGCTCTGCTGTTGACTGCAGAGATAGGTGCTCAAGGCCAGTTCCTGGGAAATCTTAGGGAAACACAGCTAGGCCTTGGGAGAGGGTTAACAGGTTGCTGTCAGCTAGGATGGGATGGCTGGGAGGCGGGTGGAGGGAGTGTGTCCTCCTTGGAGGACAGGCACAAACAGGGAAACTGAAAAACTCTCTCCCCCAGCCTGAGGCCAGTGCCTGGGGAAGGCCTTGGGGAAGTTGGCAGGAGGTGAGGGGGTTGGACGGAGGTGGGAGCAGGGCAGGGCCAGTCAGGAGGCAGGAGAGGAGGGGGCAGAGGTCATTCTCTCCGGTCCTCCGCACAGAGACAGAGGCAGTGAAGCACACCTGGTGCTTTGCCTGCTGGAAAGTGGGCAGGGCCTGCAGGTGGTGCGGGGGAGACACTAAGAAGCAAATGCTGGGTGTGGGGCTAAGGGTCAGGGAAATGGGTGTGGGCTAAGGGTCAGGGAGATGGGTGTGGGGCTAAGGGTCAGGGAGATGGGGGAGGGCTCAGGACAGACTAACCCCAGAGCCCGGCCAACACTTGCAGGGGAGACAGCAGCACCAGAAAGCTCAGCCTGTGATCTCCCCTCTGCCAAGGCCTCCCCCATCCCCACCACACCCCACCTGCAGGCCTCGCCCGGGCCCTCTGAGCATGGAGGGCCAGACCGTGTTCAAGGTTGGCACACAATGACTCTAGAAGGCAGGGCCTCCAGGGGTGCCAGGTTGAATTATTTTCTATCAAATAGCAACAATCTCAGCTGCTTGCGGACACTTTTTTCTTAAAAGGCAAGGCTCTATGTATAAAAGAAGTTTGTTTAAGAAAAACAACGGTGGGCAGCTCAAAGGAGTAGGGCAGGGCACCAGCCCTAATTACCAGAGGTGGCAGGTTCAAACCCAGCCCTGGCCAAAAACTACAAAAAAAAAAAGAAAGAAAGAAAGAAAGAAAGAAAACAATGGAAAGGGCAGGCACAGCTACTGCAGAAGGACCAGCTTCTACTCTAAGCTCCTGGGATTCCTGCTCAGACCCCTCCATCCTGCCTCTCTTTTCTCTGAGGAGTAGCTCCTAATCCACCCTGTCAACCCCCTCTCCCCTCAGCGCCCCGGGCACTTTCCTTGCTCTTTTATGATGGGAATGATCCCATCTGCGTCTGAGTGTTCCCTTTCCTAGCCTGTGCTGTCAGGGGCTTGTGTCAGCCACTTGTACCCAGTGGAGGTGTCACAGCTGCCTGCTGAATTGAAGGTGAGAAGGAAAGGGCTAAGGAGAGGCCTCTGCAGAAGGGACAACTCTCTGAGTGGCTGGCCACTCAGGAGGCCACTTTAGTCATGATAATTGGGAAACTTCTCTTTGTCACCTACCAGGTGCCACACACCTTATTGATTACTGTCGTATGATTAATACTATCATGTCTATCATGTCACATAATTGGCACCCAAGTGGCAGTTGGAGTCTTCTCTTCACCACTCATATGAAGATGGACTCTCCTCAAATTCCCCCCCCCCGGGTATTCAGGGAGACCCCACGCCCTGGGTGTTCTCATGGGACAACAAGCAGAGGGCCTGTGTCTCCCCTGGTCCCGCCTGTTGCTGCTGAATTAGTTCAATTCGGGGACCATTTCATTGACTTTTTTTTACCTAGGCTACAGGGACAGCGTCCACTGTTCCTTCCACTGTCACAGCCAAGAAGGTCCAGAGGCTCAAAGGGAGGGGTTAGGGTTAGGGTTACCATCGGAATCCAGCAAACCCCTGATCCAGCTTGGTGAGGCCTGAACTGGGGGCAGGAGGCCTTTCCCAGCAGGCTGTACCTCCTGCAGTCATCTCGCTTTATGTCTGTGGTTTGTCCTCAAATTTCCCTTCTGGTCCTCCCTCCACAGAACAGTTTCACCTTCCCTGAGCAGGTCCAGACCTCACCCTCAGGCCTGGGCTCTGCCGCCAGCGTCCTGTCACAGTGTTTCCCTAAACAAGAAGACCCTGTCCCTTAGGCGAACTGGGAGGAGGTGCTGAAATAGCCACTCTTTTACCCCCACACTTGGTCCTCACAGACACCAGGTGGGATATGTTCCCATGAGGCTGAGAGAGGACAGGGGACCCCTCACCCCAAGGCAGATAAGGTCCTTCCCAGGCCATACCTTGAGTTCAATCAAAAGGCTCCTGTTCAGTGCTCATGTCTATCGTCCCCGCCACCCCGTCCCCAACCCTCTGTTCTTTCAGATCCCAGTAATGGTGGCTTATGCCATCCTGCTGGTCTTCGCCTTCGTCACTGTCGTGAGTACCTCACAGAGGAATGGTCCTGCAAACCACTACGGCCGCCACTGCCCCAACAACCGCCATGAAGACCACAGGTGAGTGTCATGGCCCCTCAGTAGGGGGAAAGATGCCCAAAGGGTGGAGCCTGCTGGTCTGTCATGGTTCCCCTCCCTGCCCTGGGGGTCCCAGGGCCTCAGTGCCCCGCCCTCCGTCCCCCATGTTGACACCGTTCCTGTGGGTCTGTTCCAGGAGAGACTCTTGGTGAAGAAGCAAGAGCCACCTGCTCAGGGCAGTGTTCAGCGAGGCCTGAGGCTCCGCAGAGCAAAACTAAAGATTCCAGAAGCATCCTTCATGGGCAACAAAAGATATCCTTCCCTTCCGGGC